>CAUYON010044897.1:0-13773 GCA_963573935.1 Arctocebus calabarensis
GGGCGTTGTGGCAGGTGCCTGCAGTCCCAGCTACTTGGGAGGCAGAGGCAGGAGACTTGCTTGAGCCCAGGAATTGGAGGTTGCTGTGAGCTGTGATGCCATGGCACTCTATCCAGGGTGACAGCTTGAGGCTCTGTCTCAAAAAAAAGAAAAAAAGAAAGAAAGAAAGACAAAACAACTGGGAGACAAGAACAGAGGAGAGAGAGAGAGAGAGCAAGAGCCAGACTGGGGAGACAGAGACAAAGACCAAGGGAAAAGCAGGACCTCAGGGGACAAAGGAGAGACAGCCCTAAGGATGGCTGGTGCCTGTGAGTGGGAAGGAGGGCAAGTTGCTCTCAGCTGCACCCACCCCCATTCAGACCCCATCCTGATCTCAGCCTTCATGCTAGTAGGAGAGAGAAAGTGGCCTAAGAGAGCCCCAAGGCTCCTTGGTAGCTCTGGACTCCACGGGCACCCAAACCATTGCGCCTGCCAAGCAATGAAATCAAAGCCACATGGGTCATCGCAGAGGGGCCAGGGTCACCCTCAAGGAGGAGAAGAAGCTAGGGGAGGGGCACCCAGAGGCCTTTCTGGGAGGCTGTCTAGGGTCTGTCTCTTGTTTCCAAGAAGGGAAACCTATAGGAGCCCAGTCCTGGGCTTGTGGCACCATCTGGTGGCAATATGGGAGAAAGCGGGTTCCTCGTTCCAGTCAAAGTGGCTTTCAAGGGCCAGGAGGGTCCAGTGGGCAATGAGCTGCTGAGCTGCTGTATTAGGGTGAAAGTGAAGAGAAGCACTGGGGAATGTTCACCTTGCCTGAACTTTCCCATATGCACTCTGTTGTCCCTGGTCCAGGTGGGCTTGGCAGGGAGGGGATAGGGAGGGAAATGGGAGTATTTGGCTAGGAAAAAGTTGGGGAGGTCACTAGAGTGACCAGATCATGGGTTAAATCTATGAAATGTATAAAATGAGGCATTTTAAGATCTTCCTAGGACTAGGTGCTGTAACTTTTGGAGGTTCCTTCCCACTTTTTTTTTTTTTGAGACAGAGTCTCACTATGTTTCCCTGGGTACAGCTCACATCAACCTCAAACTCTTGGGCTTAAGTGATTCACTTGCCTCAGCCTCCAAGGAGCTGGGACTACAGTACCCAGCTATTTTTTTGTTATAGTTGTCACTGTTATCTAGCAGGCCCGGGCTGGGTGTGAACTCACCAGCCCCAGTGTATGGATCTGGCGCCCTAACCACAGAGCTACAAGCATTGAGCCAATTTCAGACTTCTTTTTTTTTTTTTTTTTTTTTTTTTTATTGAGACATAGCCCCAAGCTGTCACCCTGGATAGAGGAGTGCCGTGGCATCACAACGCACAGCAACCTCCAATTCCTGGGCTCAAGCGAGTCTCCTGCCTCTGCCTCCCAAGCAGCTGGGACCACAGGCGCCTGCCACAACGCCCGGCTATTCTTTGGTTGCAGCCGTCATTGTTGTTTGGCGGACCCAGGCTGGATTTGAACCCACCAGCTCAGGTGTACGTTGCTGGCGCCTTAGCCCGTTGAGCCACAGGCACCAAGTCACCTTCACACTTCTTATCAAATATTTAAGTGCATGGAATTCTTGCATTAAATATAACATATTACTGTAAGATAATATGAAATGATTTTTATATGTTTGCCTTCGAAATTATTTGGCTAAGAGTACATTTGCCCATGAGCTCTCAGCCCTCTTTTCATGCTCACTTGCATTCCTGAGGTACAGTCATGCCCCAAATAATGATGTTTCAGTTCGGTAATGTTCTGCATATATGACAGTGGTCCCATAGGTTATAATGGAGCTGAAAACTTCCTACCACTAGTGACATTGCAGCTATCCTCAAGTCATAGTGCAATGTGTCTACTCATGCACACTGGGATGATTCAAAAAAAAGAAAGGAACCAAGTAAACTACCATGGACATATTTCTGAAAAGAAGGACACCTCCAGACAAGCCTCAGGCAGCTCCTTCAGGAAGAGTTCCAGAAGACGACATTGTTACTATAGAAGATGACAGCTCCACACGTGTTATTGGTCCTGAAGACCTTCCAGTGGGACCAGACATGGAGGCTGAAGACAATGGATCTGACCCTGTGGAGGCCTAGGCTAATGTGTGTTTTTGTCTTTTTTTTTTTTTTTTTTTTGAGACAGAACCTCAAGCTGTCACCCTGGATAGAGTGCCGTGGCATCATAGCTCACAGCAACCTCCAACTCCTGGGCTCAAGCGAGTCTCCGGCCTCTGCCTCCTAAGTAGCTGGGACTATAGACAACCGCCACAATGCCTGGTCATTTTTTGGTGGCAGCCATCATTGTTGTTTGGTGGGCCCAGGCTGGATTCGAACCTGCCAGCTCAGGTGTACGTGGCTGGCGCTTTAGCCCATTGAGCCACAGGCGCCAAGCCTTTGTCTTTTTTTTTTTTTTAATAATTTTATTAAATCATAATTATGTACATTGGTGCAATCATGGGGCACAATGTGCTTACTTCATATACAAACAGAAATATTTTGATCTTACTGCTAGAGATAGCCTTCATGGCATTTTCTTAATCACTATATGAAGACATCGATATTCTACATTTAATAAGTTTCACCAGTACTCTGCTAAGATGCACCGTAGGTGTGATCCCACCAATTGCCCTCTCTCACCCCCTCCTCCTCCCTCCCCTCCCTTCCCTTTCCCTTTTCCCTGTATTCCTCTGTCTTTGTTTTTAACAAAAAGGTTTTAAAGGCAAGAAAAAAATCCGATTAAAAATAAAAAAATGAAGCTCGATGCCTGTAGCTCAGTGGTTAGAGAGCTGGCCACATACACTGGAGATGGTGGGTTCACACCCAGCCCGGGCCTGCTAAGCAACAATGAAAACAACAATAACAACAAAATAGCCAGGCATTATGGTGGGCGCCTGTAGTCCCAGCTACTTGGGAGGCTGAGGCAAGAGACTCGCTTAAGCCCAAGAGTTAGAGGTAAGCTATGACACCTTGGCACTCTACTGAGGGTGACGTGGTGAGACACTGTCTCAAAAAAATATAAAAAAATAAAAAATAAATAAAAACAAAACATGCTTATAGAACAAGGATACAATGGAAGAAAATATTACAACAAAAGAATTCAAAGAAAGGAAATATTTTTGTACACCAGTACAACATGCGCTTTAAGCTGTGTTATTACAAAAGAATGAAATTTTCTAAAATTATGTTTATACAGTTATACTAAGCTAATGTTAATTTACTACTGAAGAAGGAAACCTTGTTTTATAAATTTAGTGTAGCCTAAGTGTACAGTTTTGTGACATCTACAGCAGTGTGCGGTGATGTCCCTCACATTCATGGGGCCCAAGAGTCACGTTAAGTCCTGCAAGCTCCATTCATGGTAAGTGCCCTATACAAGTGTACCTTTTTTTCATCTTTTTTATTGTTTTTTCCCTGTATCTTTTCTATGTTTAGATTTGTTTAGACACACAAATACTTAGCAACTGTAAGTATTTGCAGTTGCCTACGGTATTCAGCATAGTAACATGCTGTACAGGTGAGATGGGTGCCAGCTGCCTCATCGCCCCCATAAGACGGATACTGCCTGCCACCGACGTGCACCAGGGGGCTGCGTAGGATAAAAGATGAAAGGACGAAAAGATGAGAATACCATAACTCTGAAAAGATGACAGGCACCAGTACTCTTAGATTGGTCCGGATCGGGCCAGAACAGGACGAGATAAGAACAAGTGGGCCAAGTACTGTCATGATGAAAGTTAAGGAGCTAAGTGCTGTGACAAATTGCTTTCCTTAGCCATTAGTTGCTAGATCTGCTTTATGTTACCGTATTGCTATCTAACTGCCTTTTATGTTACCTATTCGTTTCTGTAAAAGGGGTCATCGTGACCCGGTGCTCACTTTTGCTTCCTTGGCCAACTTTCTTTTTGATTCTAATTGCTAACTTTCAGCCCACCTGTTTGGCCCTTTGCCAACTTTCAGACTAGAAAAACCCCAACTTCAGACCCCTCAGTGCTCTCCCACTTAGTCTGCCTTAGACTTTGCTGAAACAGCTCCACGGTTAATAAAAGGTGGTCCTTATCTCACCCCACAAAACAGGTTTGTGGCCCCGGAACAATAGGTCATACCATGTAGCCTAGTGTGCTGTAGGCTACACCATCTAGGTTTGTGTCAGGACACATTGATGTTCACACAATAACAAAATCGCCTAAGAATTTCTCAGAAGGTTCCCCATGGCAAAGCCATGGGTGACTGTACTCAAAGAGTTAAAAAACATCAAATCTACAAATTCTTTACAGATGTAATGAAATTCTTATGAACATTCCATTTAATAATTAAAGAAGCTGATATAGAATTAATGCCATAAATTAATAATTGCTGACACTTTGTAGACATTTGATTAAACATTTATTAAATTTAAATTGTTCTGTAGTTTTGCATCTTGAAGGTAAGATTTTTCACAGTTGTTTTTTGTTTGTTTGTTTTTTTGAGACAGAGCCTCAAGCTGTCACCCTGGATAGAGTGCTGTGACATCACAGCTCACAGCAACCTCCAATTCCTGGGCTCAAGCGAGTCTCCTGCCTCCGCCTTCCAAGTAGCTGGGACTACAGGCGCCCGCCACAACACCCGGCCATTTTTTGGTTGCAGTTGTCATTGTTGTTTGGCGGGCCCAGGCTGGATTCGAACCCGCCAGTTTAGGTGTATATGACTGGTGCCTTAGCCCCTTGAGCCTCAGGCGCTGAGCCTTTTCACAGGTTTTTAAACATTTACATAGGTCCCTGAGAAGCTCATGAGTTCTGGGCATGCCCCTTGGGACTACCTTACCTGAAGGGTAAGTGGCCCTGCTAACACTGGCACATAGGGGAGTCATAAAGAATCAAAATGGGATAACAGATGAAAGTATTTAGCACCATGGTCAACCCCAAGCACCCAATAAAAAAACAACAGATGTTAGCAAATGTATCTGTACATACATCTTCACATATTTATTCATTCATTCAAAAGTGTTTTATTGGGCACTCACGATGTGCCAAGCAAGGCAACATTCTAGGTGTTGGAGATACAGTAGTGAAGAAACTCAACCAAAACCCCTGCCATTTTGGAATGAACATTCTAGCTGGGAGAGCTAGGCATAAACAGTAAGCATTACAAATAAGAAAGGCATACTGTATCTTTGAAGGCTGTAAGTGCCTTGCGGAGGGCTTGGCGTGGTCCAGAACAGCAAAGCAGCTGGTGTGGCTGGGTGAGGAGAGAGGGTCATAGCAGAATACTAGTCCAGAGGGGAAGCAGGGTCAGCTTGTGTGGGGTCTGGTGGGGCACTGTCAGGATATATGCGACGGGGAGCCACTTCACAGTCTGAGCAGAGAAATGGGACTGAACACAAATGGACAATGGCCAGACCACGTGTAAACTAGAAGTACGACCCAGCAGACCCTGCCCAGGAAAGCAACTCCCTAATCTAAAATAAACAGTCCAGGAAGCAGTCTGCTGCAAGTCAGACTTGCAGGAAGCCAGATTGCTATCGCTGGTAACCATCCACGAAGCAAAACAGTAACTTCTGTAACAATCAGTGCTGAATGGCCAGGACTTGATTCAAAACTGACAACTTTGAATCATGGTGGCTCAGGCCTGTAATCCCAACACTCTGGGACACTGAGGCAGATGGATTGCCTGAGCTAACGGGTTCGAGACCAGCCTGAGCAAGAGCAAGACCCTATCTCTAAAAAAATAGGCAGGCGCATGGTGGGTGCCTATAGTCCCAGCTGTGACATATGACGTCAGGACACTCACTCTATGAGGGCGACAAAGTGAGACTCTGTCTCAGGAAAAAAAACAAAGACAAAAAAGACCTGACAGCTTCCTTTACTTTTGTCACTGCTTCCAACTTAGGGTCAACCATAGAAAGCCAAATATGTACCCCCCACCACCACTCTCAGTAAGTGCCCCCTTCTGATTATCCCACCTTCAGCTTCCCCATACCAACAGCCAGCAACCCGAAGCCTTCCTGTTTTCCACCACAGGGCTTTCCCATCCCTTGGGCTCCCTTTGAGTCCCTCCCTATAAAAGCAAAAGTGATGGTGGCCCACTCCCTTGCTATAGCAAATTCTGAATACATAGCATTTGCTATTATGAAATGTTTCTCATGTGACTGGTCTTTGTTTTCTTCCTCAAATGAAAAAATCTGCCTTACATTTTAAAAAGCTGCTCTGTTGAGAACAGACAGTATGCAAAAGCAGGGAGACCCATTAAAAGGCTGTTGGAATAATCCAGGCAAGAGATCATAGTGACATGGATGATGCTAGTAGCAGGACAGGAGTTAGATTGGGATTATGTGTATTTTACATTATTTATTTTGAAATAATTATGGAGTCATAGGAGGTTGCAAAGGAATGCACAAGTCCCATGAACCCCTCCACTAGCTACCCCCTCGCACCCACACCCCCTATAACTGCAGTACAATCCCCAAACCCAGAAACTGGCATTGGCACAACCTATAGTGTTGATTCAGATTTCACCAGTTCTACAAGCACTCATTTGTGTGTTTGTGTGCCGCTGTGGGAAATGGGAAATTGTGTCTATAAAGGGAAAAATATATTTGGTTTTTGTTCCTGTTTCCTGACACATAGCTCCTAAAACCAACTTAAAATCTCCTGATAGTAGTGTCTTTTATTACACATAACAAGACCCTTTCAATCCTATCTGGGTGGATGCCAAAAGGTGACTATTAGTGGGCCCTTAGATAGCTTCCAGATATAGGCTGGTCACCAGAAAGACTAAGTCTTGATTGGTGGTTAGAGGGTTGGAACCTTCAGCCCCACTCCCTGACCTCCAGAGGGTGAGAAGTAGCTGGAGATGGAGCTCAATCACCAATGACCAAGGAAGGATTTGAACACTCATGCCTGTGTAATGGAAACTCCACCAAACTCCTAAACAACAGGCTTTGGAGAGCTTCTAGGTGAGTGCACACATGGAGATGGGGGAGGGGTCATGCCCAGAGCAGGCAAGGAAGCTCCAGACCATCATCCCCTTACGTTGTACTATGGTCTCTTCCATTTGCCTGTTTCTGACTTGTATCCTTTATAATAACCTAGTTATAGTAAGTAACGTGCTTTCCTGAGTTCTGTGAGCCATTCTAGCAAATTATCAAACCTGAGGAATGGGGGCCATAGGAACTTCCAAATTAGGAGGCAGCCAGGCAGGAGTGTGGGGACCCTGGGGACCTTGTACTTGTGAATTGCCTCTAATTGGGGGAGTTTTGTGGGACTGAGCCCGTAAACCTGTGGAATCTGACACTAACTCCAGACAGCTAGTGTCAGAACAGAATTGTTGAACACCCACTTGGTGCTGAAGAATCAGAAAATTGATTGGTGTTGGAAATGTCACCACTTGTTGGCAGGGCAAAGACCACCTGGTAAGTCTATGTGATTTTCTGTTGTTGTTATTGCTGGGACAGAGTCTCACTATGTTGCCATAGGTAGAGTGCTGTGGTATCACATCTCACAGCAACCTCAAACTCTTGGGCTCAAGTGATCCTCTTCCCTCAGCCTCCCAAGTAGGTAGGACTACAGACACCCACCACAATGCCTGGCTATTTTTAGAGACAGGCCTTGCTCTTGTTCAGGCTGGTCTCTAACTCCTGAGCTCAGGCAATCCCAGAGTGCTGGGATTACAGCACCCAGCCTGTCTGTGTGATTTTTATCACACATGTAGCCTTGTGTAGCCACCACCAAAATCAGGATGCTCTGCTGTCCCCTTATGGTGACACCCTCCCTGCCTATCCCCTTCCTAACCTCTGACAGCCACAGACAGTTCGCTGTCCCTGTGATTATTCTTTCACCATTGACACATACATAGAATCATGCAGTATGTATGCTCCTGAGGGTGGCTTTTTCACTCAGAAAAAGTTCATCCAAGTTGTTGCCTGTACCAATAGTTGGTACTGTCTTATTGCTACGTAGTATTCTATGGTATAGTTTGTACCACAGTTTTGTGAGTATTTTCTGGTTTGGGGCTATTATAAATTAAGCGGCTACGAACATTTGTGAGCAAATTCCACCATGAAAATTAAGTTTTCATTTCTCTGGGGAAAATGCACCACAGTACAATTGCTGGGTCCTATGTTAAGTCCATTTTTAGTTTTGAAAGGGAACTGGTTGTATTTTGAGGGGAGAGCCTGTAGGCTTACCTGAAAAACTGGATGTGAGGTTGAGAGAAAAGAGGAGTCAGGGATGGTTTTTTTTTTTTTTTTTTTGAGACAGAGTTACTCAAGCTATCACCCTGGGTAAAGTGAGGTAGCATCACAGCTCACTGCAACCTCCAACTCCTGGGCTCAAATGAGTCTCCTGCCTCCACCTCCCAAGTAGCTGGGACTACAGGCACCTGCCACAACACCTGTTTACTTTTTGGTTGCAGCCATTGTTGTTTGGTGGGGCCGGGCTGGATTCACACCTACGGGCTCAGTTGTATGTGGCTGGCGCCTTAGCCACTTGAGCCACAGGCACAGAGTCTCAGGGATGGTTCCAAATGAGTCAACACACTTGGAACTGAGCTGAGAGGCATCAAGGGCTTGGTAAATGTCAGCTTACCTGAGTGGTGGCAAACACAGCTCTGACTGTGGGAGAAATAAGAAACCACTTTAAACATACCACCTGTCCATTTTTTGGCTAGTTGCATATGTTTAAAAGTAAAAAGAGAGGACTTCCACTTCCTCTTAGGATGTAGAAAGTCACTCTCATTCTAACAATCAGAAAAAATCAACTAATTTGCAAAATCATAATTTCTTAAACTGACCAGAGAACTGAATTCCAAAGAGGGAGAAGTCCCTCCAAATGGGGGTCAGGAGAGTGTCCTTTTGTCCACAGGCCTTCACTGCGGGAGAGGCTGGAGGCAGATGGGCAGAGACACCCCATCCACTACCCCCTTGCTGGTGGCACAAGAATGTGAGAGGTGGCTGGTTACTGCTACAGGAAATCCCACCCGCTTCCGCAGGAGGGTTCTTGAGACAAAGCCACGTGGGCCGGGCTATGGGGGCGAGGGAAGCAAAGACTCAGTGTTTCTGAGGCAGGGGCAAAGTAAACACCATCTGCCCACGTGGGAGGGGCAGGACGTGCTCTGCAGTCCTAGACTCACCAGAGGTAGAAGGAAGGCACTGGGGCGAGGGGCAGGAATACTTCCAAGACCATATCTTCTGACACTGTACTCACAGGCTCTGCGCAGGCTGGGCTCAGATAACCGGGCAACAGCTTAGCATCTCTGAACACGATAACGCACCCCACAAACTGCACCTCGAGCCGGACAGGGAGGAACAGCACCAGCATCGGCCGCCAGAGGGCGAGCAAGATCACCCCTCCCCAGCGCCCCCGGGTGGTGGGAGTGGGCAGGGGCAGGTGAGAGCAGCCGGTGGAGCCCCACCCCCTGGAACCCCAGGCTATCTGTGAGAAACATGTAATAAATCTAAATACCTAGATAGGCGAAAAACAAAGGAATGGACAAAAGACATGTCATGCAAGCACCATGTCAAAGAAAACTCAAGTGTCAGACAAAGTGCACGTTGTAACAGAGAATATTTCGAGGAAAAAAGAACAAAACATTAAAAGGTCGATTCATCAAGAGGACATAACTTCCAATGCGTGTACACTGGAAAGCAGTCTTAGGATACGTGCAATCAAGGTTGGAAATGAAAAAAAAAAAATAGACAGATCCACTTTTCTCTCAATACTTGGTAGGAGTACACAAAATCAGCCTGGATATGTAACTTGAATGACGCTATTAACCAACTTGATCTGATTGACATTAATAGGACACTCCACCCAACAACAGCAGAATACACATTCTTTTCACATACATGTGAAACTTCACTAAGATAGACCACATTCTGGGCTATAAAACAAATCCTAACAAAATAAAAATAACTGAAATCATGCAAAGTAATGTTCTCTCACTGTAATAAAATTAAACTATAAATCAATAACAGAAAGATACCTGGAAAGTCACCAAATATTTGGAAATCAAACACACTTTTTTTTTTTTAGACAGAGTCTCACTCTGTCACCCTGGGTAGATTGCTCTGGCGTCATAGCTCACAGCAACCTCAAACTCTTGGGCTGAAGCGATTCTCTCATCTCAGCCTCCTGAGTAGCTGGGACTATAGGCACCTAGCACAATGCCTGGCTATTTTTAGGGCTGGGGCCTCTCTCTTGCTCAGGCTGGTCTCTAACTTCCCAGGTAATCCACCTGCCCTGGCCTCCCAGAGTGTTGGGATTACAGGCATGAGCCATGGAACCCGGCCTGCCTAGGTTACTTTTATCACATGTGAAGTCTTGAGTAGCCACCACCAAAATCAGGATGCTCTGCTGCCCCTTAATGGCAACACCCTCCGCCCCAGGTTATATTTTAGAGACAGGGGTCTTGCCCTTGCTCAGGCTGGTCTTGAACCTGTGAGTTCAGGCAATCCACCAGCCTCAGCCTCCCAGAGTGCTAGGCTTACAGGCATGATCCACCGTGCCTGGCCTAAACCACACACTTTTAAATAATTTATGGCTCAAAGAAGAAGCCCTAAGTATAATTAAATATTTTAATTAAATAAACGTAAAAATAGAATATAGCAAAATTTTTACTATTTTTTTTGAGACAGAGTCTCACTATGTTACCCTCGGTAGAGTGTAGTGTTGTGGCATCACAACTACAGCAACCTCAAACTCTAGGGCTTAAGCAATTCTCTTGCCTCAGCCTCCCAAGTAGCTGGGACTACGGGTGCCCACCACAACACCTGGCTGTTTGTATTGTTGTTGTAGTTGCAGTTGTCATTGTTGTTTAGCTGTCCCGGGCTGGGTTCAAATGTGCCAGCCTCGGTGTATGTGGCTGGCGGCATAACCACTGTGCTGTGAGTTTCACATGTGATTCACTGAGCCACAGTATATCAAAATTCTTGAATGAAATTCAAAGCATTGTTTATAGATTATCTCTGTGACTTTTGTTTTGTTTTATTTTTAGCTGGACAAAAAGCACAACCAATAAAAGAAAAAAAAAACGTGATAAATTGTCTCTTACCAAAACCAAAAAGTTCTGCTCTCTAAAAGGTACTAGTAAGAATACTAGTAAAAAAAGAATACTAGAAAAAAATCACAGACTAGGAGAAAATATTTGCAAAATACATAATTGACAAAAGACTTGAATCCAGAAGTGATAACCCTTTCAACTCAGTAATACAATAAACAAGCCAATTATGGGCAAAGGATAAACTTCTTTGAAGTTTCTATTGATGACAAATAAGCACAGGAATAAATGCTCAACATTATCATTCATTAGGAAAATGAAAACTAAAACCACAATGAAATACAGTCCATATCTATGGTTTTCATATCCACTGCAACCACATTGCAAATGCAGATCAAAAATATTTGAAAACAAAATAAAACAATACAACTATAAAAATGATACAAATAAAATCCAATATAGTATAATAACTATTTACATAGCACTTCCATTATATGTGGTATTTTGTATTGTAAGTAATCTAGAGATGATTTAAACTAGTGTACAGGGAGAATGTGTATATGTTGTGTGAAAATACCATGACATTTTATATAAGGGGCTTGTGCATCCTCTGATGTTGGTATCCCTGGGGTCCTAGAACCACTCCTCCTCAGTTCCTGAGGGGTAACTGTACCACTACATACTCACTCGATTGAATGGCTGTGAAAAGATGATGTGTCTGGTGAGCATGCAGATTAATAGCCCCTTTGGGAAATAGTTTGGCGATTTCTCATAAAATTAAACATACACATTGATATAGGGTCCCCCCATTCAGGGCAGGACAGGGACCCCCGTTTCCTAGGTCTGGGAAATTTCATGTAAGCAGGGCAGGGCCTCTTCTGAAGTGGACTTTCTGCCTTTTTGCCCTGCAACCCCCCCCCCCCGCTTTCATTTATTTGTTAATATGCTCATTAACATTGTTAACATTGGAGAGGAGGCTCAGTGCCTGTGTCTCGATGGGCTAAGGCACCAGCCACGTACACCTCAGCTGGTGGGTTCGAATCCAGCCTGGGCCGGCCAAACAACCATGACTACTGCAACCAAAAAAAAAAAATGGCCAGGTGTTGGGGCGGCTGCCTGCAGTCCCAGCTACTTGGGAGGCGGAGGCAGGAGACTCGCTTGAGCCCAGGAATTGGAGGTTGCTGTGAGCTGTGATGCCACAGCACTCTTTCTGGGGTGACAGCTTGAGGCTCTGTCTCAAAAAAAAGGCAAAAAAAAACAAAAAAAAACACTTAGCTGGAAGACTGGCCTCACACCACAAAGCCAGCATGGGGCGTATTTTATGGCTTGGCACCTGTGGCTCAATGGGCAAAGGTGCCAGCCACGTACACCTGAGCTGGGCTATCGGGTTCAAATCCAGCCCAGGCCCACCAGACAACAATGACGGCTGCAACCAAAAAAAAAAAAAAATTGGAAAGATGTCTCCCAAGACCGAGAGCTGGCTAAATGTAATTCTTTCCAGACCTTATACCCCTTAATCAAAAGACCCACATGGAGACTTCCCACATGGGTCTTTCCCTCTGCCAGAAGCTCTTGTGCTTTTTATTCCTTCCATTTTCTTTTCTATCTGATAAATCATATCTTACCACTTATCTGTGGTCCATGGGTTCATTGTTTGAATCCCCAAGGACCAAGGACCTACTGCAGAAAGAAATTCTGTCAACAACATCATATGTGTAAACTTCATTCTTAGGTATTTATTCAAGAAAAATGAAAATATACGTCCACACAGAGACATGTGTGTGAAGGTTTACAACAGTTTTTCTCATCATGGCCCCAAACTAGAAACAACTCAAATATTCATCTACTAATAAAAGAAAAAACAAATTCTGGTAAGTCCATGCAATGGAATGCTACTTAGCAAGAGAAAGGAGCAAAGCAGTGAATCACACAATGCAGAGGAACCTCAGAAGCATTATGTTACCTAGATGGAGGATTAAGGGTTCTTTTTCTTTAAGATACAATACACAGCAGGACGAATAATAGTAAATAATATATTGCACATTTCAAAAATCACCAACAGAGTCAATTTCAAATATTCTAACCACAAAAAATAAGTACAGTATTTGAGGAAATGGATATATTAAGTACTTTGATTTAATTGAGCCACATTTAATTCATAAATCATAATATCACTTTGTACTCCATAACTATGTACAACCACAGTTTGTCACTTTACAATTACAAAATAAAATTAAAAATTTTTTTAATTGTTTAAATTATAATAGCTTTAATGAATTTAAAGATATTTTTCAACTTTATTATACCACAAATGATAATCAGCATTAAAAACTATTGGATTCATATTTATTTACCAACTTCCCTGCTCTTCTTTTAAAATAATAAATTTTAAGCCCTAACCATAGAACTTAGTGATTTTGATGGGGAAAACAACGTCTCTTTATCTTTAAAAATAAGTCTCTTGAAATCTTGCCGTTGGCCCGCGTTAATACTCTGATTTTCTCTGTGGTGAATTAATGATCTTCTTGGAACTTTCCATAAAACAAAAGACCCACAAAGTTTTTTTCTTAAAATATATAGAAGATCTCATTTTCACTGCTTTAACTTTATTTTCACTGTAAAATATCTTATTGCTATTATAAGCAATAATGAATCTTTAATGGATTGCTTTTTTTAAACTGGAAATTTTTTTTTTTTTGAGGCAGAGTGTCTCAACTGGGCTAGAGTGCAGTGGCATCATCATAGCTCACAGCAACCTCAAACTCCAGGGCTCAAGCAATCATTCTGCTTCAG
>CAUYON010044898.1:0-15157 GCA_963573935.1 Arctocebus calabarensis
AAATGCTACTGCTGAAATCAAGAAAGAAAGAAAGAAAGAAAGAAAGAAGGAAAGAAGGAAAGAAGGAAAGAAGGAAAGAAAGAAAGAAAGAAAGAAAGAAAGAAAGAAAGAAAGAAAGAAAGAAAGAAAGAAAGAAAGAAAGAAAGAAAGAAAGAAAGAAAGAAAGAAAATAAAAAGAGTGCTTCTAGCTAGTGGCATCATCATAGTTTTCAGAGAGGAAAAATACACTGATTTGATATTTAAAAATTTACACTAGTAAAATTAGTACAATAATCCATAAGTATCTTATGTAATATCCAAAATAAAATTCTCACTGAACCTTCTTAAGAAAGGGATGAGAGGGATAGCCCATAAATTATTTGTAATATTTTACCATCAGCTAGAAGTTTATCCTAGTTGCTATTTGTAGAGAATTTAAGGAATTCCTGCTATTCTACAAAACACAGTTCATTTATAAAATGTGACTAGATCTCACATTTGTATATGTGTCCAAATATGCTTGTGAAACAAATTATGTAAGTATAATACATGTTTGTATATTCAGATGAAAAGTTTATCTAAAAATTCTGGAAGCCAATAACTTTTGAAATTGAATCACGTTCTTATTAAATACAGTGAATTTTCCTCTTGATAATCCTCAAGGAAGTTTTATTTTGACACTTTCCACCTAATTCTACAGAAAATAACCTTAGTTACTATAGGCAGTGTGATGGTCAATTTTGCATCAACTTGGCTGGATTATACTGCCCAAATCTTTCATCAAGCGTTAATTAGGATGGTTCTGTGAAGGTTTGGGGTTGGGATTAACATCTAAATTGAACTTGAGTAAAGAAGATTGCCCTCCCTGACATGGGTGGGCCATGCCCAACCAATTGAAGTTCCAAATAAAACAAATACTGATCTTGAGCAAGAGAACATTCTGGCAGCAGACTGCTGTTCGACTTGAACTGCAGCTTTTCCTGGGTCTCCTGCCTGCTTGCTGTCTGACCAGTTTGGGGCTCACTAAGACTATGTAACCACAAAAGCTAATTCTTTAAAGGAAACATCTTTCCATATACACACATCCTATCGGTCCTGTTCCTCTGCAGGACCCTAACTGGGCGGTAACTGCAAACCTCAGGGATTCTTTCGTTCCTTCTGCTGATCTTCTGATCTAGTCCATTCTTGAATGAATTCTACCAGGGTAACCTTCAGGGCTGTGTCTGAATGGCTAAGTAATGGATTTTCTTCCCAGAGTCCTCAGGACCCAGGCTCATTTAGTGAGTACATGTCCACATCCCCAGTCTATGATGCCTTCCTGATCTCTGCAGGCGTAAAGAATGGAAGAGACAGTTTGGACATGTGGTACATAATTTAATGTCTGTGTTATATTGACAACAATAGGAAAAAAAACAAAGCTAAGAGGTCAGTAGAAACTGGAAACTGTTTTGTACCTAACTGGCATTTATCCCTATTATAATACCACTTTCTGAAGCACTGTCTCTACCACACACAGCTTTGCACCATCCTCCAAGGTCAAGCTAGCTGGACTTCATGTGTGACTCCTATTCTTACTGTTTGGCTCTTTGAAATTTGGGTCAGTTTCCCTAATTATCTTTCTTTCTTGGCCCTTCCCTGGTTATGATGCCATTTCTCATCGCCAGTAAAGCCAAGCTTCCATGTCACAGCAAAAAGGTATAATGAATATGTGATTCTTGTTATTTTCCAAAAATGGTCCTGGTTGCCTCCATTCTTTCACAATTCTGCCTGTGTCCTCCAATTGTTTCCCTTCTCTGTATCCTTGGCTTGACTAGCCTGCTGAGCTACTTATAGCTTAACACCTTGTATTTCTACTGGCTAATTTTGATGCCTTCCGATTAATATTTCTGAGACAATAGATTCTTCACCACAGTCTTTCTAAAATATTGGCCTTACTGAGAATTACAATCATTGATTCACCTTTTCTGTCTTTTGACTCTTTCTAGCTAGCAAGATACAACCTGTAGAACATCTGAGTAGAGCATCTATTTCCACAGCATGAAAATCTAAGAATTAAAAGAAAAAACATAAATATGATCTTATTAACATTTCCTTTACATTAGATTGATTTGGGGAGACATGTACATTACCTCTAACAGGAAGTGGAGTCTCTGCCTGCTTTTGTGCCCTGGAGATGGCAAGGCTGGCCGTGCGTGTCTGAGTTGAGCTGTGCTGATGGGGAGGCTTCCTTCCCTCCTGCCCGCTTCCTTCCCCCTGTCTCATTCCACCCCCTTTTCCTTCCTCCCATATCGTCTTTCCTCCTCGTTTTACTATTTCCTTCCTTCTTTTTTCCTACCTGTTGTTTGTCCCGGCTGTATCTCCTCACCCCTGTTCTGTTTCTGGACTTATCTGGTTCTTGACATTTTGGATTTGTTTTTCCTTCTCTCCTTTCCCTCCCCTCAGATACTTCTCTTCCCTTCTAACTGGAACAAAAGTGGCTTCTTTGGTTTTAAACCTTGAAGTCTCTCTGAGGTATGGCTCATAATCTTTGTAACTCCACTTACTATTCCAGATAATCCCAGCAAGTGACCCCAGGAGACTAGAAATTCTTTTAAGACTCCTCTCAAAACAGCATTTTGTTTTACAAAGTTTGATTTTCTAGGTGTATATTGAATGTGGAAACAGAGATACGGACTGCCTTTTTCTTTAAAACATACTTCTGTTGTGGGTGTTTTCCCCCAAAATGCCTGCTCAAAACTCATTTTATTATATTGACTTTAGAGCTGTTAAAAGACTCCCTCTTTTCCCAAGTCTTCACGTTCTTCAGATGTATTTCTTGTCCTCCGAGTCATAGGCAGTCAGTTTTTTTGACCATCTTCCTTTTGTCAGGGCCCATGATGCCACAACTTCCTGATGCACTGACCCAGACTGAGACATTCACACCACACACGCACTCAGGTGTGCGCACACACACTCACATGCACTCATATGGACACACACACTTTCACACACACTCACACAGGCAAACGCATACACTAATACTTATGCACACACGCATGCACAGACACAGACACACACACACGTGCACAGACACACACTCTCACACACGCTTTTTATTTTCCTACCTTTTCCCTCTAGACTGTTCAGTTGCCCAGTTTCTTATCTGAAGTTTAATGTTCTCTCCCACTTTCATTGTCTGCCAATATTTCTAAGACATTTGGCCTGCCTGTTGTGACTTCACACTCAGCAGTGATGTCAGCGAGATGGTTTCCAATCTGTCACCGTCTGTGAATATCGTCAGGGTGACGTGATTTACACACTGTGTTAGCTCATTCATGAGGATGCTGGGCAGAGGGCATCGTGCATCTGTAATCTAGAGATAACACCTTATAAGTTGCCATTTTTCATTATCTTTCATTTTTGGTCCTTAAACTATATTGCAGCTTCTTTACAAGCTTGTATCTAAATGGCCTTGTATCTCAATTTGGAAAGGCAATGTCCTTAATGTAGTTATAATTATATCAATCTCAATTTGGAAAGGCAATGTCCTTAAGGTAGTTATAATTATATCAATCCATTCTATATACAATGTTTTTAATTTTATAAACAAGACCATTATATGTTTTAAACAGGATTTTTCTTCATGATTCAGTGATCCTTATGTTTTAAAATAATATTATTCGAAGGCCAGGAGTTGCTTGTCTGGTTAATTAGGTTTGTTCGAATGGCATGTGATTACTGGTGGTCCCAGCAAACAGGCAAAGTCTCATTGTCTGTGCTCCTGCCCACAGGAAGAATGGCATTATACTCAAAAGCCACTGTCCTTTGACACCCTTGAACTTTACCATTTCATTCTTTTTACTTCATCTGACCCTCTTTCCTATGTGCTTACCAAATTCCTTTTTTACTTAGGTCTCATACAACTTCTCCAGTTCCCCCAGATAATTCTTGGTTCTTCCTGAACTCCAATTTCCCCTATATTATTTTTATTTTATTTTGTATTAACATAAGGGTACATACAATTAGATTACTGCCTTTGTTAGGGAACATTCAAGTTTCACCAGGAAGTGTGTCATACGCCCCTACCCTGTACCCATCAGGTGGGAGCTTACTGAGCCCTCTGCTCCCTTCTTGAATTTAATTGTGTTTTTCTCTCATGTGGGCCTGTGGTTGGTCATCTACTAGTTACAAGTTAGTATTGAGGACACAGGGTGCTTGCTTTTCCACTTGATACCTTATTAAAGAGAATGTTCCTCAGCTCCATCCAGGCAGATGCAAAGACTCAGCTGGATCCCCACACTTCTCCTGTGATGGCACGTCTCAGTGTGTTCACCTGTCCATCATTCTGGGCTGGAACATCCGGAGGGCAGAAATCTTGTCATATTTGTCTTTATTCCTTGGTGTTTAGGCACTTCAGTAAATATTTGCTGGCTGAATGAGTGAATTAATGGCCTGTTTATAGGCACATCAGTGAAGGCCTCAATTTGAGTAAATCAATTTTTTATAAGCAATTTTCATCAAAATGGCCCTCCACCAAATGCATCCTCTTTATTAACACTTTATTAGAAAATGCCAAGTTACCTTTGCGTCTCTCTATAGTCTCAGTGCTTGTAATTGTGCATAAAAGAGGAAATAAAGCTTAATCAATTTCTGCTATTATTTTGACCACAGAGATTCTTAAGATGGCAATAACTTTTAATTTTATGAATAAAAAACAAATATGAAGAGACTGCTTCATCAGCATTTTTTTAAGTTTTCAAGAAATGTTAAATTGACTTCTACTACAGCATAGGTTCAACTATTTGAATCTATAGCTACTGCACTGATATTTAGTTGAGAATCTTTGGATATTTTTCATTCTGAGATTTTGTTTGTTTGGGGTTTTTTTGAGACAAAGTCTCACTCTGTCACCTTGGGTGGAGTGCTGTGGCATCAGAGCTCACAGCAATCTCAGGTGATCCTTCTGGCCTCAGCCTCCGAGTAGCTGGGAGGATAGGCACCTGCCACAACAGCTAGTTAGTTTTTGTATTTTTAGTAGAGCCGGGGTCTCGTTCTTGGTCAGGCTGATCTCAAACTTAGGGACTCAGGTGATCCACTGGCCTTAGCCTCCAAGAGTTCTGGGATTACAGGCATGAGCCACCACTTCCAAACTCATTCTGAGTTTTGCAGTATAAATTCAGTTATAGTTAGTATTTCTTATAATGTGGCAATTAAGTTGAGGAAGTATTTTAACACAAAGATGTAAATAATGCTTTTTCTTAACTGGATATGAATGAGACTTTTCTAACATTGTGTGTTCTATATTCTCTGCTTATTTTAATTTGTGAGTTGGCATTGCTTTATATACCAGGTGCATTCCTGCAGGAAAATCAGGATTAAAGTTATTTCTCTAAACTGGACATCATGAGGATTTTCTGAAGTCAGAGAGATAAATACTCTTAGCTTGAATCTTTAACGTTAAGGATTAGGGAAATCTCAATACTTATTATTACTCATGCCAGCTTTACTGAGGGATTGAAGGACTATGAAGAAACAGTGGCAAGTTGAGGTCTGCTTAGAAATAGGCACATTCTATAAATTATAATTCTAAATTATACTCACTTCCCAACCACCATTAATACATCTGAAATTTAAAATCTAAGTTAAAACCACATCTTAGAAGTGAAAACTCGCCTTTATGACAACCCTCCCAGCCTCCCTTCTTGCGGTAAGGGCACCACCAACACCATCACCAGACAGTCTGTATGCCTTCTCTGGTGCCTGGATTTACTTTTCCTTCTTTGTTTTCTCCTTCCTGTTTGAAACAGCAACATCTTAGCTGCTTTTGTGGTAAGGATACCTGAATGTTTTAATCAGGTATGATAAGACGATGAGTAGGACATCACAGATGTAGAAATGACTGACATGAGGGAAGAAGGTTTTACACTTGGAGATCCCTGGGAACAGAGGACAGCCCATCCTGCTGGGCATGGTCAGGAGATAGGAAGGGTGGGGAAATGTGTGTGTGTGTGTTTGTGTGTGTGTGTTGGGGGGGGCAACCCTGACCTGGCCCTGGAGAGATTAGGGCAGGTAGGTGGTGGCCCAGAGGGTAAGAGCACTAGGAGATTTGGATAAAGGAAGGGTTAGGGGTTAAGGCTCTTATTTGTAAGTGGTTTGCATATGAAAGGCACACTTCTAGGTTACTAGGGGCTGGGAGCAGGCTCTACAGGTTCAGAAAGGCCCCAAGATCCCAAGCAGTGAATGCAGAAACTAGTGGTGGAACTGTGGCCACCCATAGGAATAATACTGACTCCATTTTAAGTACAAATTAGGTGGTGATTTATTTATACCTGCACAGGTGGGTCAGTGCCCCAAAGAGCAAATGGCCTCCAAAAGAAATGCAGGCAGCCTTTTATACCCTTTTTTGTTGCTATGCAAGCAAGCAAAAAACAAAAGCAGACCCTGGTGGTTAGGCTAGAGGCAGGGTTACATTTAGGGGTGGGGGGGAGGCTACAGTGTGGTAGTTGGCACAGAAACAGTTTGGGAAACTCAGTAGCTTGGGAGACTGTTTGGGACACTCAGTAACCTGGGGAACTCAGTAACCTGGGAAAGTCTGCTTGAGTGAGTTTTCACCATTGTTTGGCAAGTGAGTCAGAGAACACAGAGAGAACTTCCTTGTCAGAAACCTGTTCTCAGAATTAACCTAAAGGGGGGTTTGAGATGGACAGGGACTCAGGCTGAAACAGTTAGGGGCCTTTAGGGGTCTTCTTGCCAGGTTGGTTACTACACTAGAAAATGTGGTTATTACATCTTCCCTTATCCAGTGTGAAGCAATTTAGTCATATCTTCTACTAGAAGCATTTGAAAATAGAATTCTTTTTCAAACTGACACACTCCACAAAGGGTGCCAAAAACATGTATACACATTTAACAAAAGAAAAAACTGCATTAAAATTGTAATAATACACACCCGTAATGTTTGTTATCTATATATTGTGCCTCATATCCCTTGTAATTGCAGAAGTCAAATTGTGTTACAATTTTTGTGCAATTTTTTCCTTTCTTAAAATGCATATGCATGTTTTTAGAACCTTCTGTGTCTGTTGTAAAGTAACTCAAGCCCATTTTGCTGTACACAATGATTAGTAACATTTCGTCGGTTTATATTGTATTTCAGTAAATATTGGTAACCTCTTTGAAGGCTCTGTGTTTCTACCCTGTGACCTCCCATTGAGGTTACAGTGAAGGCAAGTTTGTGACATATATGTTTATAATGCACACAAACCATTATCAGCCAATAGGTGTCAGAGTCATGTGACCTGTTTTGTAATTTTACTCAAGTTTCAGCTCTCTTTTTTTGCAGTAATCCAATGATACCTTCTATGAAAGTTTACCATAGGAAAAATCAGCAAAGTCAGAAGGTAAATTTCGTGATGATTTGGTAGGCTCTCAGGCCATGCACCAACTGTTTCCCAGTCAACTTTCAGGTGCTGCTCCAGAAGGTGAAGGATGTATCAGTCTTTTCTGTTCCTCACAGCTTGAATGCCAATATCTCATCAAGAAAAAAAAAATTTCCAAAATCAAGTGTGCTAATTAACAAATCATGCATTGTTAATCCCAGAAAACCACAGCACGTAACCAAAGCATGCAGAGGCCTCTGGGGTGTGTGGGCTGTGGCCGGCCCTGACGTGTGCATTCCCTGAGAGGTCCACCAGCTCCTCCTGGGTTGCTGATTAGCACTAACAAATGTACTCGATGCCTAGTGCTTTGAAAAAAGTGCAGACCACAAGACAACTCCCCAAAGAAATTCTAGTATGAGCAGGTACATTCTTTTACCTTCTTGATATATTCTTCCACAGGTTCACAATTTCTGTACTGAATATGGGAAAATCTTAAAGGAAAGGAGGACAGGGATTTCAGTGGGTCCAGAAGTGATAAGAAGTGGAAGAGTCTTTGTGGAATAAAGGGAACTGGGAAGTACAAAATAAAAGTAAGACTTACCAAGTAAACAAGACAGAGAGAAGTACAGACTGGACTAAGCATTAGGGTGCAGAGTAAGAGAGATTATGATGAGAACTGCGTGGAAGAAAATGCATTTGTATTTATGATTTTCTTTGGTGAGTGATTTGAAAGCATAGTGTGTGTACTCCTCAGATAGTTTGCTTACTATCTGTGGGATGTTTCTCTGAATATCAATTTCCTCATCTCTCAATGGAGCATAATCATCTGTTCCAGATGGTGCTATTGTCAGGATAAAAAAAAAAAAAAGTCAGGTGTGGGACCTGTACTGGTGAAACTTATTAAATGTAGAGTATCAATGTCTTTATATAGTGATCAAGAAAATGCCATGAAGCCTGTCTCTAACAGTATGATCAAAATTTTTCTGATTGTATGTGAAGCACATTCTGCCCTATGATTGCACCAATGTACACAATTATGATTTAATAAAATTATTTTAAAAAATTTAAAAAAAACTCAGGAGTGGGACCTGGGAAACTGTAATTTTAATATGCTTCCCAGGTGATTTTGATGCATGTTAAAATTTGAAGATTCTGAGAGTAGGGGGAAAAGAAAGCATCTTTTTTTTTTTTGCAGACCAGGCTGCACAGGAAACCTTGTGAGGTATTGAATAGCAGCAAAGGCTCCACCTTTTCCAGCCCCCCAAAGCTATGTTTTAGCAAGGAATTATATTAGTAGAATATTGCTTAAAAAAATTAGAGAAAGTAGCCAAGGACAAGGTTCTCTGGGAATATGTATCTATATTCTGGATGCCTCCCATAGGGGAAACACTGACATTTTCTGATCAAGTAAGGAAAGGCAGCTTTGGGAAGACACTATTGCCCAAACCCCTCTTATCAGACAAACTTCTCTCCTCCAATTCCAGGAATACATTATTTTTCCATGAATTTAGACTGAAGGTTCAGTTATCTTCTCACAAGAGAAAAGTAAACATAAAAAAGATTGAATCATTTTACTATATTATTTTTCTTTTCTTTACATTATTTAATAAATAAGTTGACATTTTGTTGACATATTATTATTTTTATTTATATACAGCAGGGAAGTAGAGAAGTTTGCTTTTTACAGAGTAAAACATGGCTTTAGTCAGGTTGAGAGAACGTATTCACACGTGTCACAATCCATGTATGTATATCTCTGCACATGTAAACGTGTACACATAAACACATATATAACAAATATTATATATACACACATATACATTCTTCTACAACAAATAGTTCTTTATTTTACTTTACTTGTGATGAAATGTTGAGACACTGAACACTGCAATACTCACTAACATTAAATAACCCTGAACTAGATTTTAAACTAAATACTACACTGTTACTAGATAGTGATTATTAATTTTCTGAATAATCATCTAGCTCTCCAAAGGTGACTGACCTCTATGAATTCATGAATTTCAGCAGAGTCTCCAGCAAGCTGTAAACAGGTATCAGAAAGACTTCTCAGTTCACAAAAAGAGAAATTTTTAAATTTACTACTTCCAAAGTAATATAGTACCTATCTTACTTAACAAAGTTAATTTTTTAAGTTAATTGAGATAATATGTATGGAAGAACTCCATAAAAAAATCTCTAACTATTATTAAGTCTCCTTATTGTTCACATTCTACCTATACTTTTAGGGAATTTTACTTTCACTCTTGATTTCTCTATAACCACCTATAGTAATTAGGCTTCCTAACTCTACTCCACAAATGCTGACATGGTTGAAGTGAGCCTAAAGAAAAGAGGAAATCGAGTCTTTATTTTTGTGTTTTATTTATTTGTTATTTCAGAATATTAGGAGGGCTCAGATTTTTTTTTTTAACACAGCCACACTGTTAAATGCTGAGACAGGGCTTTCAGCGTGTCCTCACAAGGGCCGCGTCCATCACAGGCAAGAGGAAGTTTCTAACCCTTCATGTCCCATCCTCCCTTCTCCTTGGCTTCCAATGTCCCTCATGCCTCCGTGTGTGCCATTGTTGAGCTCCCACCTACTAATAGGAACAGAGGGTGTTTGATTTTCCATTCCAGAGATACTTCGCTTAGGATAATGGTCTCAGGCTCCATCCAAGTTGTTGCAAAAGATGTTATTTCCTTCCTTTCCAGGGCTGAGTAATAGTATTTCATGATATACACAGGTGTTTATCAAAGTTTTGAGATACGTAAAAATCAAGAAACAAATAATCCATACAGATGGAAACAAATGAAACTGTCCCAGCAACACAGATAAGTGGGGCACGTTGAAAGTTGGGTGAGTCAGAAATGATGGTGTCGACTGGGATTTTGAAAGTAAAATAATGGACCATAAGGCAGTCTGCCTCAAAACTTCGGTACTGATATACATGCACACACACCTACACCCACACCTATACCCACACACACACACTCACACACACATATACACATACACATTTTTTTTGCCCAATCATGAATTGAGGAGCACTTAAGTTTATTCTTATGTTTGCAATTGTGAATTGGGCTGTGGTAAACATCCAAGGGCAGGTATCTCTTTGACAAAATAATTTGTTTACCTTTCGGTGGGTAACCGGTAGTAGTGGATTTAATGTCAGGTCTACTTTCAGCCCTTTGAGGAGTCTCCCTACTATTTTCCATTGGGGTTGTATTAAGTTATATATGAAAAATTTTAAAGATCACCAACCATCAGGGAAATAAACATAAAATCACAGTGAGATACTACCTTACCCTTGTTGGAAAGCCTTTATAAAGGAATCAGGAAAGTGAGTCTTTAAAACCAAGGCACATTTTATGATCAAATGAGAGAGAATGAATTATCTGTTGTTTGACTGAAATAGTCTTCATTCCTATTTTATAGTAAATAGATACTGTGTAACTTTACCTCGCTTAGTAATTTTAATTTGATTGGGCAGATAACCTGTTTAACAGGGATTGGCCCTCCATACCATTGTTTTAAGCTTCTAACAAAGCAAACACATGGAAACTCCAAAGAAATTTTCTTTTTAAACTTGTCTAAACTATGTAATAACCAAATAGCAAACTTCTGGAGTAACAACCCTGTGATTGCTTGTAATTTTAGCTCCATTCAGTTCAATTTTCATGATATTATGTATTTCAACATAAATAAACACCTTAGATTTCTTTTTCTATAGATTGCTAAATATGTATATTTGAAGATTTCTTAATCATTTGCCACATTCTTTCATTGTTTATTCTTATGTTTTTGTTGAATAGTCAGAAGCTTAAGGTAATAACTGATGGCATTTGCCGCTGTGTAACACTCTGTCATATTTAGAAGTTCGGATTTACAAAATCATATCCACGTAAGGCAAACATTTTTCCTTCTGTTTTTTGCCACTAGGCGTTTAGTGATTCACTGGGTTAAGCTTTTGCCATATAAATCTTAAAGAGAAAAGATAAAAGCAATTCTTTTAACCGTTTAAAATTAAACGCACATATGAAATATAAACACAAATATGAGTATGAATAGCAAAACTAAATTATTAAACTTTACATAATGTGTTTTCTGGTCTCGTTCTATGTGCTGAAGATATCAAGATAAATAAGATAAATGACCCTGTTATCAAAGAATCTACATGCAGAAATGGAGCGTGACAAACAATAAAAATTAAGTAAATAAATATAACAATATCATGTCAGATTGTGAAGAAGATTGTGAAGCAAATATCCAAGGTGATGTGGTAGCTGTACTGCAAACTGGGAGTGACGGGGTGGACATGCCATATGCAGTTGGGGAAAGTGTCTTTGAGGGGGTGAACTTGCAGCTCAGAACAAAGGGGCAGCCTGTAAAGAGCTGGGGTCGAGGTGGGGAAATTCTTTCACGAAGAGCAAAGAACTTGAGGTGAGGAAGAGTTTAGGGTTTCAATGATCACAAAGAAAATGAGTTTGCCTTGAGTTGATTGAGCAGGGGAAGAATGGTACAAGACATGTGAGGAGAGGCAGGTAAGGACCAGATCACAAAACATGTTACTAAAGTATAGTAAACAACTAAATGTGACTTCAGTGCCCATGGTGTATGAGGTCACGAGTGGTATTAATCATCTGCAAAGTTAGAGTATTTTGCACATTTTGCTTTAAGTTATTTCTCTTCTTCTAATATTTGTTATGTACTTACTTTGTGCTAGACACAGTTCTGGCATCCAGTAATGACCTAGAAAGACAGAGGCCCATCCTCTTAGAATTTGCCTTTAATTCTCCTTCTTTGTTTATAGAGTTTTAAGCACCCAAAAATGATAATGATGGCTTTTGGGTTTCACGCTTGCAACTCTTCCTTGTTGCCTGTTCTATTTGTACTAACAAAAGTCTTATGTAGGTCTCACTAACCCTAAAATTTAATATTTCCTATATTTTCCTTTCATGGGAAGAAAGAAGTTCCCCTTAACAAGGTCAAATTTAGATCTTATAAAAACACAATTCTTCACTCTTTAATGGACAACAAAGAATAATGATAGAATATTAAGCTTACTTCGGAAGCTCAAGGTACCAGAGGTGGTGTTGCTGTGGCAGCTGTTCTCCAGAGTGGGCTTCTCTCCCCTTTCTGGCTGCACAGCCATCCATTAATTTCTGGTATCCTGGAATGTGATGTAAAATAAGACTTCCTTAGCCTTCTAAATAACTCAGAATTTTCTAACATAAATAATTGGGAATAAGACACAGAATAGTTGTAAAATGCAGACATGATGGTTTCTTTATAACTTTAGCTCTGTTTCCATAGAGACACTTGTCACTTGGTGGATTTTTTACATGACAATAATTTTATCTTCTTCATCATATACAAACATCATGTTCTACTGGAACTCTCAATTCTGGGTCATTTTGGCAATAATATTTCAATTGTAAGACCAGATTGAGCAACAACTGTATTATGAAGAGGGCTATGAATTGAGAGGGATTTTTCTTAAAGTTTTATTTTATTTTTAATTGACACATGATTGTGCTTGTGTATGGTGTCCTAGGATTATAGTTAATGATAATTTATTAAATAGTTCAAAACAGCTGGAAGATAGGATTTTGAATGTTCCCAACATACAAAGAAATGATAAGTGTTTGAGGTGCTGAGTATGATAATTACTCTAATTTGATCATTACACATTGTGTACAGTTATCAAGAGGTTACCCTTAAAAACTCACAGAACTAAATCCTGTGGGAATGGAGTAAAAGTGCTTGAGAAGTGATAAAAACCACAGGAAAATACTTGAATGAAAATAACTATAAATGAACAAGTAAGCAAAAATAGTAAGATACAATGGGCTTCATGGACAAAACAATACAGTGCTCTGATTTTTGTGTAGACAATACAAAATTTTACGGAGGTTTTCCCTGAAGCATATCAGTGTGACTGGCCTAAGAGAGTTTAAACAATGTCTCTGCTCCTCATTTTGTTTATAGCTGCAGGTGTAAAGTAAAAGCTTTGATTTAGAGAGTCAGTACTGGCAGAATTTTCATATATATGAAATTTAATTCAGGCTCTGTCATCAAATATGATGCAACAAATGACTCTAAGGGTCACTTGTAGGAGGTGTTTTTCAAATAACTTTAATAATGTTAGAGTGATTTATAAGTATCATATATTGCTTCCTAATAGTTTTCGTTTTATTTCTGTTTCTTCATTTACTGTGGTTATATAGGTGGCATATGAGGTCACCATGGTTCAAGAGTTTTATAGATTACTTGATTTTTAACTCAACAACTACAATGCCAGGAGAATAAACCAAAGTTGAGACAATAAGTGTATTCGTAATTAAAGGCATACTTCAGCAAGCTGACTTTAGAGGTACATCAGAGGATTTGTTTTTAAATCAGACTCTCAATCAGTGAATAGGTATGTCTTTGGTGAAGCTGTTTCTGTCCAGTACACATCTGGGTTAGGGGCCCCATCCCTGTTGTTCCACAGCAACCTGAGCATTTCCTCTATTTACATACTGATCATGCGGAATTATGATATAATAATTCTAATGCAAACAGTTCTTGAGGTTTTATTATATTCCAGTGCTGGGCTAAATAATACCTCACACAATATTATTGAATCCCTAAAACAAACAATCCTCTGGATTAGATTTTGTAATCTCCATTTTACACCAAAAGAAATGGTCTTTGGGAAATTAGAAGTCTTGTGCAAAGTCACGTGGCTAGGAAATTCTGGAAATGGGATTAAATCTTACTTGTCTGTGCTAGTTTAAAGCCCATCACTTCTGTTTATTTGTGTTTCTATTATATTGCAAATTTTTGTGAAGTCAAAAGGCTTAGGCTTTTACCATAGAAATTTCAGCAGAGTGACTGTTCCTGAAACAGGCAAGAGAGAGAGAGTGAAAGATAAAGAAAGAAAGAAAGTTACAGGAGTTGAAACAGCCACCAACTTTTCCAACCTAGTGCTGAAAACTTGCTCTGCAGTCAGCAAACTGCACAAATCTTGACTGAAGTACTTCCCGCTGATGTCTGGCAGTGCTAATGCTGAGGCTTTTAAACTTGGGCATATTTGAAGCTTATATACAAAATGATGAAGCTTCACAATTTATATTCTTTAAAACAAGATCTTAACCCTGACTATACTTTTGAATCATTTGGATAAGATTTTTAAAAAACAAAATGCAGCATCTCCCAATTCAGCAGGAAGCAGTTAGATGGAGTCTTCGCCCTTTTTCCCTAACAGCAGTTAGAGTTTCTACTCCAAGAGGGAGATTTGACGCAGGACATTTGGCACTCTAGCCAGCTCAGCGGAGCTGGTGGACCCGCCGCCTCCTCCTTGCCGGTGTCGGTGGTGCGGCAGCCAGCTGAAGAGCCAGCGGGCTGCATGACAGGCAAAGAGGGGGACCTCCAACCTCCACCAGAGGCTCCAATTGCCAAAAAGGCTGGACAACTGCTGAGGAGACACCTGTGCCTTGGTGTCTCCTTCACTTCACACTTAGAACTAAATGTGGAACCCCCATCTCCTATGCCTAGGTCAATTTCTTGTGAATTTCCTAGGCCTCAATTCCAAGAAAGGACCGTATCCATTCATTGATACATTCATTCACCTTGCCCCTGGCGGAAGGGACTGTATTCATTCATTTCCTGGCCAAGGAACCCTTACACCTATATATACCCTGAGACTAAAGGTCTAAAGGAGGAGATGGGGAAAGACTGGGAGAGAAACGGAGAGAGCTTCTCTCTCCCCACTAGAATTTTCTCCCTCTACCAGGTGCCTTAATGTTTTCTGTATTCTTTTCTGTGAATA
>CAUYON010044899.1:0-16089 GCA_963573935.1 Arctocebus calabarensis
CCAGACCCTGTCTGGCATTCCCAACGACAATGCTGCCAAGATGAATGTATGGGTGAAGAAGTTCTCTGAAAAAGTGCAGAAGAATCTGGTTCCTTTCTTTAAGGCCTGGGGTTGGCCTGTCCAGAAGGAAGTGGCTGACAGTCTGTCTTCCTTGCCAGAGTGGAAGGAAAACCCCATGACAGCCTACACCTGATCTGAGGGGAAGGGAACACCTAGCTGGGGACGGGAGAGCAGGGAGGACTCTGCCAGCTCCTCCGCTGTGGCTCTGGCCTGTTGTGATCATGTCTGGAGCCTGAATCCCACTTCCCAGTGTGTCTTCCCATGGCTGTTCAGGTCATGAGACAAAGTAGAACCGACTTTGCCAGGAATGTGCCTTCCTACTCCTTCCTAAAGTTTCTCAGCTTATCCTGTGGCTCTCACCCAGATACTTGCTCCCCATCCTAGTCCATAGCAGAAAGCTTCTTATGTTGCCATCTGGGGTTCCATTTTTGACCCACAATTTTAAAGACCATGGGTTCCTATAATAACCTGAGTTAGGTCTCCCACCCTTTGTGCCCCTGAACAAGGCTTCTAATTCCTTTTGCTTTGAGAAGTTTCTACAGCTTGAGAGACAGGCTGCTATGGTGGAGAGGGCCCTGAGCCAGCCTTGGTTCCTTGTCTTTATACTTTCTTATCCATGACATGGGGACAACAAGCCTTCCTCACAGGGCTGTTGCTTGGCAATGGTGAGGTCTGAGCACCACAGTGTACACAGACACGTGGGGGTGTCTGGAGCCCTCCCCTGGGCCTCACAGTGGCCCAACACAGTGTGCAGTGTGCGTGGATTCCTGAGCACCCAGCTATGGCTTCGTGTTGACCCTGGAGATCAGCATCTTGTCCTTGTGTGAGAATGTTTAGAGAGTATGGGTGTTGTTCCCAGACATGGTACCTGTTAGGAGAGGTGTCCTCAGTGTCCCAGGCCATCCTGCATTTTTTCTCCCACCTCTAGAAGTTTTCTTGGGTATAAAATAACCCTGACAAAAATGACCTACAATCAAACTGAGTGTTACAGAGGGGTTGGAGTTTATTTCTTTTGATAGATTCATCTCCCTTTTATTTCAACCAAAGGGAAACGTCACTTCAGCAACTACTACCAAGTCCATCAGCCTATTTTTCTTAGCACAAAATAGGGGTCTGACCCCTCTAGTCCCAGTGAGCAGGCACTGCCAATTGTGAGAGAACTGCAGACACAGTGGGCTTCCCTCTGGGACAGCATGACTGGGTGCAGCAGACCAAATCCTCCCTTACTTAACTCAGAACCCAATGCCCCGAGCTTTTTCATAATTTCTTTCTAAGCCTTCTTAACATTCTGGGTCTGGTGAAGTCCCACTGAACATTTGTCTCCAGGATGAATGAGGTACATGCCTAACCATTATTCTCTAGTTAACTTTTACACCATATTTTTGTTTGTATGGATGTCATTTCATAAGTTTTGTGGGGAGGTTCAGTGGATCCTCATGAGGAGTCCAACCTAGGGAATGTCATTTTCTGCATCCTGCCAGCACTTGTCTTAACTCTATTAATAAAATAATTTCATGCCACTGGGTTTCTCTGCCAAGTGCTTTGTACTTGAGGGTTCTCAAGAAATATTTTTTTGAATGAAAGTACCATCACTCCACCCACCCCTACTGAGCAGTCTGTGTCCTCAGTACTGTGGGAGATATTTTCTGTTGAGTCATCTCATGTCAGCTTCCCAGCAGACCTGAGAGTGCTACTGTGTGAATTAGCAAAAGCATCTCTTGCAGCACTGACTTCATTGCTTCAAATCACTTTTGTTTTAAAGAACAAGTAATTCAGAATTTTGTCTAAGAGTTTGAAAGGATTCCTTCTCATTCTTTAGATCTTAACCTAAGAACTATGTCCCCGATGCCCCTACTTCCCTTGAACCTGTAATTTCAGATATAGGTCAGTCATCATATTTGCAATTCCATTTTTGAAGTCGCTCCTTCCCACTGCATGGAAACTTGGTAGGAAAAGGGACCATGCCTGTCTTACTCAGAGCTATATTTTTAGCCCCAGGAATAGGGTCTATCCCATACCAGTGCTGCTGCAGGTATTTATTACATTAACACATTTCCAGTGAGATTGTATAATGCTGGGAAAAGACTGGATGAGCATTGCAAACTCCCATACCTGTTTGCCATTATAAAAAAAAAGCTCAATTATTTATCCTTATTAAAAATAATGTTGTTATTATTCCAGAAAGAGACTTCATTGAAATTATCCTATTTTTATCTTCTAAATACAGCCTGCATTGCAAGGACAAATTTTCCATTTATTCTTGTTTTCCCTTTTCAGGCAGCCTAAGTTAGAGAACACTACAAGCTATTTTTATAAGCTTCTATATTTGGGGGGAAATATTATTTATATAAATTTTCAGGCCCTGAAATTACTTGGGCCCTATTTTTACTATACATACACGACAATTTCTCTCTTCTACTAGTTAGTGCTACTAGCCCAAATAAACTCTAACAGAGATACTTTTATTCTGAATGAACATTTTTCTTATTCTTCCTGTTATTAGGTTCTAGAATAATAATTTATCCTATAATTACAATTGTACCAAATGAAGACCCCCTCCCCAAGCCCCATGATAATGCAGATTCTTTTATATGGCTTCCCAACTTCAAAACAAGACAGCTGAGATGCCTGTAATCACAACTCCATATAGATGTTTCTGTTCTGATCTGTTTGTCTCCATTTCTGTAGAGAAACTGGAAAGATATGTTAACCTACTTTCAATTTTTGTATCACTCATTGAATACATAGTTTCCCTATGATGAGAAGTTATTACTTGGGCTCCATGGGTTATCTTAACCAAGAACTTTTAAAGAGAAACCTGACTTCTCTGAGTACTGTTGAGATAATCTCTGAGATCATCTCTCATTCATCAGAGATGGTTCCCCAGCAGTTTGTAGCTAGTGTACAAACAAATTTTCAGGCAAGGTATTAGACATGGTAAGGTTTCCAAAGAAACACAGACACTTTTTAGGTGATGCTAATTCCATGCATGCATAGGTTGAGTTCTCAGCTTTTCAGAATATCTTTTCACTCGTGGATTCCATGATCTTTGGTAGCATGCCCGGATTCCATCTTGACAGTTTTTTTTTTAAACTCTTTCTCTTTTTTTATTAAATCATAGCTGTGTACATTAATGCAATTATGGGGTACAATGTGTTGGTTTTATATACAAATTGAAATACTTCCATCAAACTGGTTAACACAGCCTTCACCGCATTTTCTTAGTTATTGTGTTAAGACATTTTTATTCTATAATTAGTAGATTTAACTTGTACCCTTGTAAAATCCACCATAGGTGTGGTCCCACCAATTACCCTCCCTCCACCCATCCACCCCCACCCTGTCCCCTCCCTGTCCTCTTCCTCTTTCTTGGGTTATAATTGGGTTATAGCTCTCATATGAAAGTATGGGTGTTTATAAATTGGTTTCATAGTAGGGCTGAGTACATTGAATACTTTTTATTCCATTCCTGAGATACTTTTCTAAGAAGTATATGTCCCAGCACCATCCTTGTAAACATGAAAGAGGTAAAGTCTCCATCTTTTTTAAGGGTGCATAATATTCCATGGTGTACATATACCATGATTTATTAATCCATTCATGGGTCGAAAGGCACTTTGGCTTTTTACATGACTTAGCAATTATAAATTGGGCTGCAATAAACATTCTGGTGCAAATATCTTTGTTATAAAGTGATTTTTGGACTTCTGGATCATTACCTAGTAGAGGAATTAAAGGATCAAATCACAGGTCTATTTTTAGATCCCTAAGTGATCTCCAAAAATCTTTAGTTTGCATTCCCACTAGCAGTGCAGAAGTGTTCCCCTTTCTCCACTTCCACGCCAACATCTCTGGTTTTGGGATTTTGTGATGTGGGCTAATCTTACTGAAGTTAGATGATATCTCAAAGAACTCCAAAGATTATTTGCATTTCTCTGATGATTAAAGGATGATGAACATTTTTTCAAGTGTGTGTAGGCCATGTGCCTATCTTCTTCAGAGAAGTTTCTCTTCAAGTCCCTTGCCCACCCTGAGATGGGATCACATGTTCTTTTCCTGCTAATATGTTTGGGTTCTCTGTAGATTCTGGTAATTAAACTTTTGTCAGAGATATAACCTGAAAATATCTTTTCCCACTCGGACAATGGTCTGCTTATTTTACTTACTGTGTTCTTGGCTGTGCAGAAGATTTTTAGTTTGATCAGATCCCAGTAATGTATTTTTGGTGTTGTTTCAATTGCCCAGGGGGATCTTCCTCATAAAATATTCTCCCAAGCTCATTTCTTCAAATATTTTCCCTGCACTTCTAGTATTTTTATAGTTTTATGTCTTCAGTTTAAATCTTTAATCCATTGAGAGTCTATCTTAGTTAATGGTGAAAGGTGTGGGTCCAATTTTAGTTTTCTACAGGTTGCCAGCCAGTTCACTCAGCATTGTTTGTTAAATAGGGAGCCTTTTCCTCACTAAATGTTTTTAATTGGCTTATCAAAGACAAAATAATGGTAAGTATCTGGCTTCATCTTTTGGTTCTCTATTCTGTTCCATACATCTCCCTCTCTGTTTTTGTGCCACTACCATGCTATTTTGGTCACTATCAATTTATAGTATAGTCTGATGTCTGGTAGCATGATTCCTCCTGATTGTTTTTATTTCTGAAATTTCTTGGGTATTTGAGGTTTTTTCTGATTCCATATAAAATGAAGTATTATGTTTTCAAGATCTTTAAAATATACAGTGGTGCTTTAATAGAGATTACATCAAAATCATATACTGCTTTGGGTAGTATGGATTTTAACAATGTTGATTCTTCCCAATCATGAGCATGGTATGTTTTTCCATTTGTTGACATTTTCAGCTGTTTCGTTTCTTAGAGTTTCATAGTTCTCTTTATAAAGGTCTTTCACATCCTTTGTAAGATAAACTCCCAAATATTTCATCTTCTTTGGTACTACTGTGAAAGGGATAGAATCCTTGAGTGTTTTTTCAGCTTGACTATTATTGGTATATATAAAGGCTACAGATTTATGAGTGTTGATTTCATAGCCTGAGACATTGCTATATTCCTTGATTACTTCTAAAAGTTTCATAGTAGAATCCCTGGTGTTTTCCAGATATACAATCATGTCATTGGCGAAGAGTGAAAGTTTAATCTCTTCTGATCCTATGTGGATGCCCCTGATCACCTTTTCTTCCCTAATTGCAATGGCTAGAACTTCCATTACAATGTTGAAGAGCAATGGAGACAATGGACAACCTTGCCTGGTTCCTGATCTCAGTGGAAATGCCTTCAATTTAACTCCATTCAATACAATACTCAATATTATTATTATTAAATTTCAAGACTCATCCATATTTATGCATCCCATTCTAGTTCATCCATTTTCACCACAGGTACCAATCAGAGTTTACTAAATGCCATGGCTGCTCTAAATGCCACCTAACTGCGGAAAGCTGATTATGTTCTTCTATTCCTCACAACCTAACCACAACCTGCCATTCAGGCATCAAGAATTACATGATCTAGGATGCTTTCCCTTTGGTGCTTCTGTTCAAAAGAATCATTAATTTAGTTGATAAAATGTGCCTTGACTCTAGTGAGTGCATGAATAGTGTCTTCCAGATAAGAGAGTTTATTTGAGATAGCAGATTTTACTTGTTCACCATCATCTTTCTGGCATCTAGGAGAGTGCTTGATTTTCAATACGTGTGCAGTAAATATTTTTTTGGATGAATGCTTACATAAGTAAGAGTAGACGGCTGTGGAATAGGTTTTAATGCTGTCTTCCCAATACATGTTAGAAGGTATTTAGGCCTTTCCTAAAATGCTCACACCACTCTCTTGCAACTACTGGCTTCTTGCTAGTGATTTATTCTTCAAAATTGCCATAATAAAGAGATGATTTTTTTTCTGACTCTGTCACATTATAGATGCCTGCATTGCTCAGTGAGGACTACTGGCTATCTGCAAAGAGCCACCAAGAGCCCTCAACTTGGGAATTGGTGATTTGAAAGGCCTGGCAGATGTTATGCTCTTTTGCTTCTGTCTCTTAGAAGCTGCTTTGATTTGGCTTTGACTAGGCTCCAGCAAGGTCATGAATACCATATTTGGTAAGAAAATCCCAAGTGTGTAGCTCCTGTCAACGGGAGACAGTTCTCCCCATATATTGCTCTTTGTGACAGACTAGGGAGAGCTTGTTCTTCCTTTTCCTGGAAATGTCCAATAATAAAGGGTGGGAGTATTGAGGGTGAAATGGAAAGTGGCCCTACGTCATCAGCAAAGGCTTCTTGTGAACTTTTGTCAGCATCATTCACTCAACTGTTATTTACTGAACAAGTAATTGACAAGACATGCTACCACCCCCAAGTTGCTACTAATTCAATGGAGGAGACACAAAGCTGCTATTTTCAAGGGTCTGGATAAATACTAAAACAGGCAGAGGAAGCACTAGGTGGTGGTATAAGAAACCCAAGCTATTCTAGCACAGGATGTGAGTCAACAAAGGCTCCCCAAGGGAAGTGATGACATCTGCAATATGAGATCAATACGAGAAAAGTAAGAGAAATTAAGGTAATGTATTTAAATATCCTGCTTCTGACTTAGTAATAACAATTATTAAAATGTGGTATTGATGATGGTGGAGATGATAGAGAAGGAAAAGGATTCCCACCTAAATAACCCTAGTTTTAAATCCCAGGTCTTCCTGTCCTTAGCTGTGACCTTGAGCAAGTCACTCAGCATCTCTGGGCTTCATCTGTAAAACAGAAACAGTAACATGTACCTCCAGGATGACTGTGATGATCAAAGAAAATATTCATAAGGAATCTAACACAGCGCCTATCACAGCGCTAGCCCATGGGTAGCGTTCAATAAGAATGAGAAGGTACCAGGCAGGAGCTATCATTAGTGGATAGAGAGGGACTAGGCCTGGGTGTGGGGTCTGGGAACCTTGGTTCTCACTCAGCTGTCCCTGCGGAGTTGTGTGCCCTTGGGAATGTCCTCTTTGATATTCTCTGGGGCCTCCCATCAGCGCACAGAGGTCCATCCCATGAATCAGATATTTTCTAAGTGAAAGGAACACACAGCAAGCACCCGAAATTAATGAAGAGATCACTGTGCCATGCTGTGACATAGGAAGGCTTTGCAGAGTAAAAGGGCCTCAGGCTGGGTGCTGAAAGCTAGGCAGACTTTACAGGAAGAGCTGAGTGGAGAAGGGTATTCCAGGCAGGGGCACAATTAAGCAAAGGGGGCCAAGTCATGTGTCAGCTGCTTTCTTCATCTCCTCACCTCTGGGCAGCCTTTCTTGTGGAGGAGAATGGATAAAACAAAGGTCTTGACTTTGGCTCAGAAGTTTCTTTGATAGTCAGGGCTGGTTCTGGCAAAATTGTCAAGTCATTGAAGTTAGTCTACATGGCCAGTCACCTTTCTCTCACCAGCCCCCCTTCTTTTTCCTGTGCATTCTTGCTAGCTTGGCTAAACAACCCACTCCCACCAAAATATACCCTGGATAGCAGGTTTTTGTCATCATTCTTCTTACCCTCAAAAGCATACCTAGAAGTGTGGTATGTCAAAGCTTGGAGGGAGCATAGAGTTCATTCTTATGTGTGTAATCCTCCTTATTTTTTAAAGAAAGGATGTGTCCAAGGTTCAGCATTTAAGGGCAGAAAAGTGAGCCAGAGTGTTGTGATCTCTTAGTTATGTCCTTCTTTATCCACTATGCAGTCTTGGTTTCTCCCAACCATGCATTTTTTCAATTTCATCATATTTCTTTGATTTTTAATTTTTTTTTCTGATTTCAAAATATTAAGAGGATATAAATGTTTTGGCTTAAGACCTAACTATGGGTGTGCCCATCACCCAAACAGTGTTCATTGTACCCATTAGGTACGTTTTTGTCCCTCTGCTCCTCCCTTTCCCCCACTAGGGGATTTCCACTGAGTTTTACTTCCCTTAGTACGCGTGTGTGAGTACACGTGATGTTTGTTTCTACATTCTCCTGTTTTTAAGAGAGTGGTTTCCAGTTCCATGAGACTGTTGCAAAAGGTATTAATTCATCCTTTTATGGCTGAGTGGTACTCCATGGTATACATACCAAGATTAGACAATTAAGTTCACCAACTCATCCTAGAAAAGGTGCTACATACCTCATTGCTGAATACACTAGAGTCACCTTCAAAGTACTCCCCCAAGAAGATATGCACCAACATCAGCACCTAGTCTACCCCTCAAAGCAGTTTTGGAACACATTTTCTAGAATGGTCATCAGAGCTGTCATTGTACAAGAGCTAACAAAATCATGAACTCATTCTAGAAAAAGTGCTTTGAGGGGTAGGCTAGGCAATGGCTTAGGTGCATAACTTCCCAAGAAGAGTACTTCAAAGGTGACCATGATGATATTCAACAATGAAGTATGTAGCACTTTTTCTAGGATGAATTCATGAACTTAATTGTCCAACCTCATATGTCTCTGTTTTTTCATATTAGATTATCTAGATACTTTTCAGACATCCCTTGTATATGTGGTATTTATTCAGTTGGGATCCAGATTGCCTTTTGAAATTAACATGGAAATCAAAAACTTCTTGACCCAAATCATTCAGCAACAGGTTGTTTAATTTCCATAACTTTGTGTAGGGTTGCATGTTTTTCTTGTGAATGATTTCTAGTTTTATTTTCCGGTGATCCAAAAGGTATATGGTTATGACTTCAACTGTTTTAAATTTGTTCAGACCTATTTTCTGGCCTAAGATATGGTCAGTCTTGGAGAACGTCTCATGTGCTACTGAGAAGAATATGTATTCTGTGTTTTTTTCAGTGAAAATTCTGTAAATGTCTTTTAGGTCTATTTGACTTAGACTTTGGTTTGCATCCATTGTTTCTTTATTTATTTTCTGCTTAGATTATTTTTCAAGTTGTGACAGTGTGATGTTAAGGCACTAACCATGCATTTTGATTAATTAATTTGATGCTTATTAATTAAGAAAAATTATTACCTATGCATTAATCAGGACTCTTTGGTTTAAAGTGTCAGAAACCTAGAGAAACTTGTTCCTTCTTACTAAAGAAGGGAATGGCTTGGCTTGTGTAACTGAAGAGTTCTGGTAAGGCTGAAACCAGGTTTCCAGAAGATGTCAAGTGCTTGCCTGTCTTTCCTAAGAAAGGCTCTGCTTTTCTCAGTGTGGCTTTATTCTTAAAAATGGCCCAAAAAGCTTTATCCTAGTAGAAATAAAGAAATTTTTCTGGTATAAGTCCTAGATAGGGCTTCATTGGTTAGACATGAGTCCTATGTCTGCTTTCATTGTGGGGATAGGGTTGGAGATCTGTGATTGCCTGGAACTAGGTCAGGCGCCCACTATTGGAACTAAGGGTTGTGGGCAATCTCACCCAAAACATAGACTGAGAATGGGGAAGAGGTGATTCCTAAGAGGTAACTGGGTTTCTATTTTCAAAGGAAAGAGAAATGTGTGTTAAGCTAGTGTGTGCAAAGCCCCACACACATCACTCACACACAACTCACTACAGCTGATAACAACTTAAGGTATTGCATCTCTGATAGTATTGGTCTCTTGTAAGAGACTGTCCATCTTTTAATGAGTATAAGATGGAAATTTTGTTTATCCTGGAAAGAGGTGTACCAGCCAGCAAGGGGGCTGGACAAGGTGGAGATTTTGGATTTCAGGCTCCACTAAATCATAGCACAAACTGTCTACTTTATGACATGTGGGAGGTGCTCTACTTATAAATTCTATCCTGATGATCTAGGCTACACAGGCCTGGGTTGAAGGCAAGTCTCTTCAGAGCAGACTAAACCGTCCAGGACACATTTTATGTTAATTCATCAGCTTCTGATTCCAAAATCTTAGAGTGAAGTTAAACTCCAAACCTGAGCTTGGACCATAAATTCCCAGGGAAATCATTTCCCACACACACTCCTGCTGAGGCTGAGATAGGACACCCTTCTCCCCTTACCCGACGCACCAGAAGACTGACCTCTGCTGAAACTGAGATCACTCTCCCTATCTGCCATATCAGGTGGCCTGCCAGGTAAAAGACTCGGGGCCCCGCCAAGTCCCAGCCAGCCCCCAGGCCAGGGATACTGCCAAGAGCCCCACGTGGCTCCGATCCTTGCCCCACTGGGCCTCGGCCTACTGCCTGCAGCCACCAGGAACTCCACCGGGACCCCCTCCGGGCCTTGGCCCACCCCCCGATTTGCACCCTGCCAGACCTTAGCCCACCACCAGCAGCACCCAGGAAGTCCACAGGGACTCCTCCATAGTGCCGATCTGTACCCTGCCTGGCCTCAGCCCACTGCCCACTGAGACCCTTGCCCAGTTCCCACCCATGCCCCAGGCCCACTGCCCACAGCTGCCAGGAACTACACTCCACCGGGACCCCCGGGTAGCCCTGATTTGCACCCCACCAGGCCTTGACCCACTGCCAGCAGCAGCCAGGAAGTCCACTAGGACTCCCTCATGGGGCATCTCTGCCCTGCCTGGCCTTGGCCTGTCACCCACAGGGACCCCCACTGTGGCTCTGATCCACACCCTCCTGGACTCAGCCCTCTGCTTGCAGCAGCCAGCGGGCCTTGGCTCACTGCCTGGCCTGCTGTGGCCGGGGACCCACTGGGACCCCCACACCGGGCCTTCACTTGCCTCCCACACCAGCCATGGGCTCCACCAGGAACCTGCCAGGCCTCCGCCTACCTGCCTGGGGCCAGAAACTCTGGGAGCCACACAACCTGACTCCTCCCCTACCCTCTCTGCCTCCACACCGGCCGCCCATCTGGCCAGGAACCTAGGAGACTGCATGACCCATGCCCTCTCTCCGGAGCCCTCCTCCCAGCCAGAGACTGCTGGAGGCACAGGCTGCCCTTACAAAGGCCACCAGGTGCCCAATCCCACACCCTGCTGCTTGATCTGGGCGTGCCACACTCTGGAGCTGCTCTTGCAGCCAGAAATAACTGGGTGGGACAGTCCAAGAGGAGCTACAAAGGGTCACTCCCTACAAGGATCTGGTAACAACAGAGTGATCCTGCCAGGGTCTGATCTGGGAGAGACACCTCCCAAACTCTGAGGACAGTCATAAACAACAGTGAAAAATAATCATGAGGTGGAATCAACAGAAAAACTCTGGCAATATGAATAATCAGAGTAGATCAACTCCCCCAAGGAATGACAAGGTAGATACAGCACAAGTACCCTGCATAAGCAAATGGCTGAGATGTCAGAAGTTGAATTCAGAGTCTGGATAGCAAATAAGATCAGCAGAATGGAGGAAAAGATGGAATTAGAATTTCAAGCAGTAACCCAAAAGATGTACCAAAAGATGTCTCAAAAACTGAATGAATTCAAAGACAAAATGACCAAAGATTTTGACACATTGAGACAAGAAGTTGCAGCCCTCAAAGATCTGAGAAATACAGTAGAATCCCTCTGTAACAGAATGTAGCAAGCAGAAGAAAGAATTTCTGACATGGAAGACAAAGCTTTCGAATGCTCCCAAACTTCCAAAGAAGAAGAGAAATGGAAGGCAAAAATGGATCATTCTCTCAGACAGCTCTGGGATAATGCAAAGAAAACCAATATTTGCCTTATAGGGATACTTGAAAACAATGAAGTGGTGTCACAAGGCACAGAATCTCTTCTGTATGAGACTATGAACGAGGACTTTCCAGACATGCCAAGAGATTCTGAAATTCAGATAGCAGACAGTTTCAGAACCCTGGCACAACCCAACCCAAATAAAACATCCTCAAGGCACATCATAATTAAGTTCACAAAAGTTAATATGAAGGAGAAAATTCTGAAAGCAGCCAGATGTAAGAAATCCGTTACCTGCAAGGGGAAGAATATTAGAATAACTGAAGATCTCTCTGATCAAACCTTTCAAGCTAGAAGAGAATGGTCATTGACTTTTTAATCTCCTAAAACAAAAGAACTTTCAACCCAGGATCCTGTATCCAGCTAAACTGAGTTTCACTTATGATGGAGAAATTAAATACTTCAACGACATCCACATGTTGAAGATATTTGCTATAACTAAACCAGCTCTCCGGGATATTCTCAGACCTATCCTCCACAATGACCAGCTCAAACCTCCAACACAAAAGTAAACCCACCCAGAAACTGTTTATCAAATTTCATCTTCCACAGTGATGAAAGGATTAAAATTGTCCACTGGACTTTCTAAAGATTTATCATTACTTTCAATTAATGTGAATGGTTTAAATTATCCTCTAAAGAGGCATAGGTTGGCTGACTGAATACAAAAACTCAGGCCAGATATCTGCTGCATACAAGAATCTCATCTTACCTCAAAAGATAAATTTAGATTCAGGTGAAGGAATGGTCATCTATATTCCAGGAAAATGGAAAACAGAAAAAAGCAGGTGTTGCAATCTTATTTGCAGATACAATAGGCTTTAAGCCAACCAAAGTAAAGAAAGATAAAGATGGACATTTCATATTTGTTAAAGGTACCACTCAATGTGATGAGATTTCAATTATTAATATTTATGCACCCAACCAGAATTCACCTCAATTTATAAGAAAAACGCTAATAGACATGAGTAACTTGTTTTCCTCCAGCTCCATCGTAGATGGAGATTTTAATACTGCTTTAGCTTCCTTCAAAAGGAAGCTAAGTAAATAAATTTTAGATTTAAACTTAACCATTCAACAACTGGATTTAACAGACATCTACAGAACATTTCATCCTAATAAAATTGAATACACATTCTTCTCAGCACCCCATGGAACATACTCCAAAATCGACCACATCTTAGGTCACAAGTCTAATCTCAGCAAATTTAAAAGAATAGAAATTATTCCGTGCATCTTCTCTGACCATCATGGAATAAAAGTTGAACTCAATAACAATAGGAATCTGCATACTCATACAAAAACATAGAAGCTAAATAACCTTATGCTGAAGGATAGCTGGGTCATAGAAGAGATTAAGAAGGAAATTACCAAATTTTTGGAACAAAATGACAATGAAGACATGAATTATCAGAACCTCTGGGATACTGCAAAGGCAGTCCTATGAGGGAAATTTATAGCACTGCAAGCCTTCCTCAAGAGAACGGAAAGAGAGGAAGTTAACAACTTAATGGGACATCTCAAACAACTGGAAAAGAAAGAAATTTCTAACCCCAAACCCAGCAGGAGAAAAGAAATAACCAAAACCAGGGCAGAATTAAATGAAATTGAAAACAAAAGAATTATACAATAGATCAATAAATCAAAAAGTTGGTTCTTTGAAAAGGTCAATAAAACAGATAAACCTTTGGCTACTCTAATCAGGAAAAAAAGAATAAAATCTCTAATTTCATCAATCAGAAATGGTAAAGACGAAATAACAATAGACCCCTCAGAAATTCAAAACATCCATAACGAATATTAAAAGAAACTTTGCTCTCAGAAATATGAAAATCTGAAGGAAATTGACCAATACTTGGAAGCACGCCACCTACCAAGACTTAGCCAGAATGTAGTGGAAATGTTGAATAGGCCTATATCAAGTTATTAAATAGCATCAAATATACAAAATCTCCCTAAAAAGAAAAGCCTGGGACCAGATGGCTTCATGTCAGAATTCTAACAAACCTTTAAAGAAGAACTAGTACCTATATTACTAAACCTCTTCCAAAATACAGAAAAAGAAGGAATACTACCCAACACATTCTATGAAGCAAATATAACCTTGGTACCTAAATGAGGGAAAGACCCAACAAGAAAAGAAAACTATAGACCAATATCACTAATGAATATTGATGCAAAAATATTTAACAAGATACTAACGAACAGAATCCAACAACACATCAAACAAATTATACACCATGGCAAAGTGAGCTTTATCCCAGGGTCTCAAGGCTGGTTCATTTATAAATCTATAAATATAATTCAGCACATAAACAAATTAAAAAATAAAAACCATATGATTCTCTCAATTGATGCAGAAAAAGCTTTTTGACAATATCCAGCATCCCCTTCATGATCAGAAAACTTTAAAAAATTGGTATAGAAGGGATATTTCTTAAACTGATAGAGACCATCTACAGTAAACCCACAGCCAATGTCATATTGAATGGAGTTCACTTAGATCAGGAACCAGGCAAGGTTGTCCATTGCCTCCATAGCTCTTCAACATCGTAATGGAAGTTTTAGCCATTTAATCAGGGAAGAAAAGGCAATCAAGGGTATTGATATAGGGTCAGAAGAGATCAAACTTTCACTCTTTGCAGATGGTATGATTGTATATCTGGAAAACACCACCGGATTCTACCACAAAACTTTTAGAAGTGATCAAGGAATACAGCAATGTCTCAGGCTACAAAATCAATACCCATAAATCTGTAGCCTTTATATATATCAATAATAGCCAAGCCAAAGAAACAGTCAAGGATTCTATCCCTTTCACAGTAGTGCCAAAGAAGATGAAATATTTGGGAGTTTACCTAACAAAGGATGTGAAAGATCTCTATAAAGAGAACTATGAAACTTTAAGAAAAGAAGTAGCTGAAAATGTTCACAAATGGAAAATCATACCATGCTCATGGCTGGGAAGAATCAACATTGTTAAAATGTCTATACTACCCAAAGCAATATATAATTTTAATGCAATTCCTATCAAAGCTCCATTGTCATGTTTTAAAGATCTCGAAAAAATAATACTTCATTTTATAAGGAATCAGAAAAACCTCGAATAGTCAAGACATTACTCAGAAATGAAAACAAAGGAGGAGGAATCACGCTACCAGACCTGAGACTCTACTATAAATCGATAGTGATCAAAACAGCATGGTACTGGCACAAAAATAGAGAGGTAGATGTTTGAAACAGAATAGAGAACCAAGAGATGAATCCAGCTACTTAACATTACTTGATCTTGGATAAGCCAATTAAAAGCATTCAGTGGGGAAAAGACTCCCTATTTAACAAGTGGTGCTAGGTGAACTGGCTGGTGACCTGTAGAAGACTAAAACTGGACCCACACCTCTCACCATTAACTAAGGTAGACTCTCACTGGATTAAAGACTTAAACTTAAGACATGAAACTATCAAAATATTAGAAGAAAGTGCTGGGGAAACTCTTGAAGGAATTGGCCTGGGTGAATATTTTATGAGGAGGACTCCCTAAGCAATTGAAGCACTATCAAAAATACACTACTGGGACCTGATCAAACTAAAAAGCTTCTGTACTCTAAGAACATAGTAAGTATAGCAAGCAGACAGCCCTCAGAATGGGAGAAAATATTTGCAAGTTATACCTCCGACAAAGGTTTAATAACCAGAATACACAGAGAACTCCAATATATTGGCAAGAAAAGAGTAAGTGATCCCATCTCAGGGTGGGCAAAGGACTTGAAGAGAAACTTCTCCAAAGAAGACAGGTGCACGGCCTACAGACACATGAAAAAATGCTCACCATCCTTAATCATCAGAGAAATTCAAATCAAAACTACTTTGAGATATCACCTAACCCCAGTAAGATTAGCCCACATGAGAAAACCCCAAAACCAGAGATGTTGGCATGGATGTGAAGAAAAGGGAACACTTCTACATTGCTGGTGGGAATGCACACTAATACGCTCCTTTTGGAAGGATGTTTGGAGAGTACTTAGAGATCTAAAAATAGACCTTCCATTCGACCCTATAATTCCTTTACTAGGTATATATCCAGAAGACCAAAAATCACACTACAACAAAGACATCTGTACCAGAATGTTTATTGCAGCCCAATTCATAATTGCTAAGTCATAGAAGAAGCCCACGTGCCCATCGACCCACAAATGGATTAATAAATTGTGGTACATGTACACCATGGAATATTACACAGCCTTAAAGAAAGATGGAGACTTTACCTCTTTCGTGTTTACATGAATGGAGCTGGAACATATTTTTCTTAGCAAAGTATCTCAAGAATGGAAGAAAAAATATCCAATGTACTCAGCCCTACTATGAAGCTAATGTAAAGGTTCCATCTTAAGACTATAACCCAACTGTAGCACAAGAATACGGGAAGGAGAG
>CAUYON010044900.1:0-20422 GCA_963573935.1 Arctocebus calabarensis
TATATACAATTTGAAATACTTTCATCAAACTGGTTAACATAGCCTTCACTGCATTTTCTTAGTTATTGTGTTAAGACATTTCTATTCTACCCTTAGTGGATTTAACATGTACCCTTGTAAAATGCACCGTAGGTGTGGTCCCACTGATTACCCTCCCTCCACCCATCTTCTCCTCCCCTGCCCCTCCTCTTTCCCCTTCATTTTGGGCTGTAGTTGGGTTATAGCTTTCATATGGAAGTGTGGGTGCTTATAAATTAGTTTCATAGTAGGGCTGAGTATCTTGGATACTTTTTCTTCCATTCTTGAAATATTTTGCTAAGAAGAATATATTCCAGCTCCATCCATGTAAACATAAAAGAGGTAAAGTCTCCATCTGTTTTTAAGGCTGCATAATATTCCATGAGGTACATATACCACAATTTATTAATCCATTTGTGGGTCGATGGGCACTTGGGCTTCTTCCATAACTTAGCAATTATGAATTGGGCTGCAATAATCATTCTGGTGCAGATATCTTTGTTATAAAGTGATTTTTGGTCCTTTGGATATATACCTAATAAGGGAATTGAAGGATCGAATGGCAGGTCTATTTTTAGATCCCTAAGTGTTCTCCAAACATCTTTCCAAAAGGAATGTATTAGTTTGCATTCCCACCAGCAGTGCAGAAGTGTTCCTTCTTCTCCACATCCACACCAGCATCTCTGGTTTTTGGATTTTGTGATGTGGGGATTTTTAAAATTTTTGATGGAGTCCAAATTATCTGTGTTTTCTTTCATCATTTGTGCCTTTGATGTTGTATTTAAGAAATCACTGGCTAGACCAAAGTCTCAAAGAGTTACTCCCATGTTTTCTTCTAAGAGTTTTATAGTTTTAGCTCTTACATTTAGTTCCATGATCCCTTTTTGAGTTATGAATTTTAGGAACAACTTTTCCATTACTGTAAAAAAGGTCAATGGGATTTTGACAGTAATTACACTGATGTGTAGATGAATTTAGAGAGTAGTATCAACAATATGAGGTCTTTCAGCTGGTGTGGTGGCTCATGTCTGTAACCCTAGCACTCTGGGAGCTCAAGGCAGGTGGATCACCCAAGATCAGGAGTTTGAGACCAGCCTGAGCAACAGTGAGACCAGATCTCCACTAAAAATTAAAAAAACAGATATGTATACCTTGGAATATTATTCAACCATTAAAAAAAGATGAAGACTTTACATCTTTTACATTTACCTGGATGGAGTTGAAATACATTCCTCTTAGTAAAATATCATGAGAATAGAAAAATAAATATGTACTCGATACTAATATGAATCAATATATAAATAATTACATTCTTGTAAGAACAATAAAACACTAATATAGTATAAAAAATATTAATATGAAACCAATAGATGAACATCTGCATTCCCACATGAGAGAAAAACACAACTACTACATCCAAATGGGGAGAGGGGAGAAGAGAGAGTGGGTAAATGAGATGAGGGAGGGGGTTTGACGTGCTACCACCTAAGCGGCACAAAGCAAAGGTATACAGCACACCTCTTGGGTGAAGGGCTTGACTACAGCTTGGACTCTACCTAACAAATGCAAACAATGTAGCCTAATTGTTTGTACCCTTATATCAATCTGAAATTTAAAAATAAGTTCATGGAAAAATAGAATTAAAAGATACAAAAAGCTAAATAAAATTTTAAAAAATAAAAACATTTAAAACTAGCTGGATGTGGTGGTGCATGCCTGTAGTCTCAGCTACTCAGGAGGCTGAAACAAGAAGGTCACTTGAGCTCAAGATGTTGAGGTTGCTGTGAGCTAAGATGCCATGGCACTCTACCCAGGGTGAGTGAGTGAGACTCTATCTAAAAAACAAACAAACAAACCCATATTAGGTCTTCCAATCCATGAACATGGGCCACCTTTCATTATTGATAGATATCTCTGTCTTCTTTAATTTCTTTCAATGATGTTTTGTTCTTTTTAGAGTACTAGTGTTGTACTTCTTTTGTTAAATTTATTCCTAAGTATTTTATTCTTTGTGATATTACTTGAAATGAAATTGTTTCTTAATTTCACTTTCAAATTGTTCATTGCTAGTGTGTAGAAATAAATTGACTGTTTTTATCACGATCTTTTATCCTATAACCCTGCTGAATTCAATTTTTAGTTCTGAAACTGGGCAAGACACCTAATCTTGGATACTCTAGAATTCTATATACAAGATTATGTCATTTGCAAGTAGAAGTAGTTTTACTTTTTTGTGTATAATAATCTGGATGCCTTTTACTTCTTTTTCTGGACGAGTTGACCTAATTGACCTGACTAGGACGCCCAGTACCTGTTAAATAGAAATAACAACAGCAGTCATCTGTGTCTTATTCCTGATCTTAGGGGAGAAAGCATCTAGTCTTTCCTAGTTTGTTGCATTAAAGGCTTTCAAATAATGGCTTGAACAGTTGATTTTCTGCCAGGATGGAGATCATAAAATGCAGAATGCCTTCATTTCCTTGCCGATTATCCCCAGTAAGGCTGAGAAAGGGAGGAGGAGAAATAGATTATTTGGTTTATGTGACACATATTGTACACATGATATCATTTGATTGAGAAGTGGATATTACTGTTATTCCAATTTTACAGAGGAAGAAACTGGGATATAGGGACATTAAGTAACTTTTCCCAAAGTTATGTAATGCTAATAAGAGGCAAAACTATGATTTGAACTCAGATGCCTTAACTCCTAACTCAGATGCCTAAGCTCTTAACTTTCCCTATTAAATGGCTCATTCTTACTCTCATGGCCCCACAGGATTCTGGATGTTTTCTATTCACTTACCATCAAAAATGGAAGTCTGGCAGGTGAGTGTGTCCTCTTCAGGTTTCACAGATGAATGATCTCTAACCAATCAATGTCACCCCAATAGCTCCCCGCCATTCTCACCAAAGCTGGATTCTAACCACTTCCTGACTTATTCCAGATCCAAAATTCTGCCTTTGTCATGACACCCACCTAGAACCCGTCTCTTCTTTCAGATGTGACTTTCAGAGACTAGATGCAATACTCCCTCCTCCAGGATGGCTCTCCTATCCCTCGCTCCCAGAGGTGACCCACCTAAAGTGGGTTAGTGAGAACTGAGAACACTTTTCTCTACTCAAGGCAGTTTGTTCTTCTGCTTAAATGAAATGATACCCATATGCTTTGTTATTTCTGGGGAAGAGGAGGAAGAAATAAGTGACCAGATCTCCCTTTTGGAGGACAACAAAAAAAGGGAATCGGAGAGGTCTGTCCCTCCTTCTCCTCTCTTCCTCCTTGTGAACTCCTTCATCTCCTATTTTTTAAAAAATTTTTACTGTTTTTGAGGCAGAGTACTCTGGCATCATAGCTCACAGCAACCTCAAACTTCAAGAGATACCCTTGCCTCAGCCTCCTGAGTATCTGGGACTATAAGTCCCCTCCACATGCCCAGCTAGTTTTTTTTATTATTATTATTTTTAGTAGAGATGGGGTTTGATTCTGGCTGGTCTCAAACTCCTGAGTTCAGGTGATCCACCTGTTTTGGCCTCCCACGGTGCTAGGATTACTGGCGTGAGCCAATGCACCCACTTCCTTCATATCCTTTAAATGTCATTTCCTCTAGAAACACTCTTTCCCTTCTTTCCTACCATAATTTTCTGCAATCATGACTGTCTCCGCAACTGGCAGCTTCTTAAAAGAAGAAGCCAAGTCTGATTCATCCCAGCAATGTCTATCTCAGTGCCAAGCACAGGGTTGCCACTATCAATTTTGGATGATTGGATGGTCAGATGGGTGTAAGAATGGAGGGAGGATGGATGGGAGGATGGATGAATGTATGGATGAAATGTTCAGTGTGATAGAGGAAAGATAGGGGGATAGTGTGATAGGAGGAAAGAAATGGGAGAATAGGTGAATAGATAAATAGGAGAATGTATGGATGAGATAGTGGATAGATGGGAGTGCAGATGAGATAGATGAGTGAGTGGGTGGGTGAATGGATGGATGGGAGGGTAGATGGGTGAGGAAGGTTGAAGAGATGATGGAGTGTGGATGGATAGATTAAAAGTCAAGTATATCAGAGTTTGGATAAATGATAGGTGAGTAGATGGATGGAAGAGTAAAAGGAAGATGAATAAATGGATGGATTTACAATTGTGAGAGAATGAATGGATGAAACTCTATTGGAACAAGACTAGACCATCTGAAGAAGATTCTTTGCTTTTCTCAACATTCCACCAGGATGACAGCATCAATAGTCCACTTCAGAGCTTGAGGTAAGAAGAACCAGAGCCAGAATCTGTGGTTCAATGGCTAAGAATATAAGCTCTTCAGTCAGACCAACTTGGGTTTAAATCCTACCTGAATGACCTTATGCAAGTCATTTAGTCTCTCTGGGCCTTTGACTCCTCAATTATTAGGAGAGATAACACCCACCTTGATCTGGGAAGTTATGGGCATTAAAGAGAATGCAAAGTGTCTTGAATAGTGTCTGATCTATAGTCAGTACTCAGGAAGTAGTAGCTGAGAAGAAATTTTAAACAATGAAAGACCACCCAGTGTCAGCATCCTTAAATACAGACAAAATACTCAGAAATATTTGAAATGGCTTAAGGATCATCCAAGCATAGAGAACAAGTAATGCTTTAGAGATAAGACTCTGCTGGGAAGAAGGGAGATGTCCAGGGATGGGCCCAAGAGAGTGAAAGAATCTGAAGCCAGTTCTTTGCAAGATAACTAGCATAGGGAGAGTCTGAAGGTAACAACAGCAGCAGCATAATTTAATCAGTTCTTATTCTTACCCCTTCCTGATAAGGATGTATCAGGAGAAGGTGCGACATCATGCTGGAGAAATCCAGGACCTCCGAGGCAGCATGAACCTGCTCATTGCCAAGCTCCAGGAGATGGAAGCCATGTCAGATGAGGTGAGATGCTGGCCATTCTTCACAAACACCTAACTCCTCTTCATTTGATGTCCTGTTTGCTCTATCCCAAGTCTTCTTTTTTGGTTTTATGCCTCATTTTGATGGAGCATATCCCTCAATGACTTGCTGGAAAAGAGTGAAAGAATTGTCTGTGTGTGTGTTAAACTTGCATTTTTAAAAACACCTTTATTCTACCCTTGCACTGGATTGGTAGTTTGGGTGGGTATAAAATTCTAGACAAGATATAGTTTCTCTTGAGCATTTTGAAGGAAGCCCACCATTGTATTCTATCTAGTTAGCACTGATACTATTGAGAAACCAAATGCTACTCTTATGATTGATCCTTTGAATGTTCGGATATCCTTTCTGTCTCCAGTGTTCTACATATAAACCCACTTGGGGGTTTGCTGAGTTTATTGAATCTGAGGGTTGTTTTTTAACAGCTTTGGAAAATTCTTAGCTTTTCTCTCTTAAAATATTGATTCTTCCTCATCATTCTCTCCTTCCCATGGATTCCAATTACACCTATGCTAGACCTTTAGAGTGTGTTTCACATGATTCCTATGCTATCTCCTTATTTTTTTCATTCTTTTTTTATATGTGCTTAAGCTTTGTTATTTTTTATTAACCTTTCTTAAGGTTCATTAATGCAAGGCTTTAAAATATAATTCATTAAACTACCTGGCTTTTTCTAGTTAGTTGTTGTTAGTGTGGGATCTGGCCCTCTATAACTTCCTATATCTCTACATCTGAAATTCCATGCTGGTGGTGCCCATGCTGGTAGCTGCCCAACCTTTGGAACCTTTCCATTTGGAAACTCCTATCTTTTGGTACTAAGAAATGTTCTTTAATCATGGGATTAAATTAGTGATCCACAACCCAGGCCTGTTTTCTCTATTTTCTTTTTGAAGCTACTGTTACTTGGATGTCGACTCCTGAACTAATCTTTTTGTTTTTCTTTTCTCCCTGTTTTCCTCTCTTTGTCTTTTTTGTTCTATAGCAGAGAAAATATTCTAAGCTTGACCTACCAAAACTTCTAGTGAGTTTTTTCATGTCTGCTAACATAGTCTGAATTCCTAAGAATTTACTTTTTGTTGTTGTTGTTCTCTGGATTTTCCTTGTCATAAAATTCTATTATGTTTCATGTATATAATATCTTTTATTACCTCTTGGAGCTTTTAAAAATTATTATTGTTAAATCATAGCTGTGTACATTAATGCAATCATGGGGTACAATGTGCTGATTTTATATACAATTTGAAATATTTTCATCTAACTGATTAACATAGCCTTCATGGCATTTTCTTAGTTATTGTGTTAAGACATTTATATTCTACCCTTAGTAGATTTCACATATACCTTTATAAGATGCACCATAGGTGTGGTCCCACCAATTACCCTCCCTCCACCCAGCCTTTCCCCTCCCCTCCACCACCCCTTTTCCCCATATTCTTGGGCTATAATTGGGTTATAGCTTTATGAAAGCTATAACTTGGTTTCATAGTAGGACATTGGATACTTTTTCTTCCATTCTTGAGATACTTTGCTAGAAGAATATGTTTCAGTTCCATCCATGTACACATGAAAGAGGTAAAATCTCCATCTTTTTTTAGGATGCATAATATTCCGTGGTGTACATATACCACAATTTATTAATCCATTCATGGGTCAGTGGGCACTTGGGCTTCTTCCATGACTTAGCAATTATGTATTGGGCTTCAATTAATACTCTGGTACAAATATCTTTGTTATAATGTGATTTTTGGTCTTCTGGATATATACCTAGTAGAGGAATTGTAGGATCAAGTGGCAGGTCTATTCTTAGATCCCTAAGACATCTTTCCAAAAGGAACATATTAGTTTGCATTCCCACCAGCAGTATAGAAGTGTTCCCTTTTCTCCACATCCACGCCAACATCTCTGCTTTTGATATTTTGTGATATGGGCTAATCTTACTAGAGTTAGATGCTATCTCAAAGTTTTGTTGTTATTGTTGTTGTTGTTTGTAGAGACAGAGTCTCACTTTGTTGCCCTCGGTAGAGTGACATGGCATCACACAGCTCACAGCAACCTCCAACTCCTGGGCTTAGGCAATTCTCTTGCCTCAGCCTCCCGAGTAGCTGGGACTACAAGCGCCCGCCACAACGCCCGGCTATTTCTTTTTTTTTTTTTTTTTGAGGCAGAGCCTCAAGCTGTCACCCTGGATAGAGTACTGTGACATCACAGCTCACAGCAACCTCCAATTCCTGGGCTCAAGCGAGTCTCTTGCCTCTGCCTCCCAAGTAGCTGGGACTACAGGCATCCACCACAATGCCTGGTCATTTTTTGGTTGCAGCTGTCATTGTTGTTTGGCAGGCCCAGGCTGGATTTGAACCCGCCAGCTCCGGTGTACGTGGCTGGTGCCTTAGCCTGTTGAGCCACAGGCGCTGAGCCAACGCCCGGCTATTTCAAAGTAGTTTTGATTTGCATTTCTCTGATGATTAAGGATGATGAGTATTTTTTCATGTATCTGAAGGCCATGCACCTATCTTCTTCAAAGAAGTTTCTCTTCAAGTCCCTTGCCTGCCCTGAGATGGGATCACCTGTTCTTTTCTTGCAAATATGTTTGAGTTCTCTGTGGATTCTGGTTATTAAACCTTTGTCTGAGACATAATCTGCAAATATCTTCTCCCATTCTGAGGGCTGTCTGCTTGCTACACTTACTGTGTTCTTGGCTGTGCAGAAGCTTTTTAGTTTGATAAGGTCCCAGTAATGTATTTTTGGTGTTGCTTCATTTGCCCCAGTGGATCCTCCTCATAAAATATTCACCCAGGCCAATTTCTTCAAGTGTTTTCCCTGCACTTTCTTCTAGTATTTTTAGTTTCATGTCTTAAGTTTAAATCTTTAATCCAGTGAGAGTCTATCTTAGTTAAGTTAAAGTGTGGGCCCAGTTTCAATCTTCTACAGGTTGCCAGGCAGTTCACCCAGCACCATTTGTTAAAGGAAATCTTTTCCCCACTGAATGTTTTTAATTGGTTTGTCAAAGATCAATTAACGGTAAGTTGCTGGTTCACTCTTTACCCTTCTCTTACTTCCTTAGATCAAGAGGCCACTTATACACCTAAACTCCAAGATAATGTAATTCAAAGTGAAGGAGGTAATGAGAAGGAAAAAGTAAGAGAAGAAAGTGAACAAAAAAATACACATGAGGGGAAGAAAAATAGAAAAATTGTGGAAATATGAAAAACCAAAGCAAAGCAACACCCACAAAGGACCATGAGACAGCTACTGCAGAGGACTCCTCCTGATTGAAGACATTATGGAAATGACAGAAAGGTAGTTTAAAATATGGACATTACAGGCAATAAAGACAATTGTTGGGAAAGTAGCCAAAAAGAACAAAGATATGATATAAGTTAGGAAGAATATAGAAGTATATGGAAGAACATAAGGAAATAAAGGAGTTAATCAGTGAACTTGAAGATGCAGTATAAAGTACTAATAACAGATTAGACCTTGGAAAAAAAGAATCTCAGGGCTAGAGGATAAAGTTCATGAGCTAATGCGAGTAGTTACAGAGGCAGAAATGAAGGGAAAGAAAGCAGTACATTTGCTCAGAGAATTATGGCACTTCACAAAGCATTCAAACACATGAATTATAGATATCCTGAAGGGGAAGAAGAATTTCCCAAAGGAATGGAAATCTTAGAAATCAGAAATGAAAACTTCCCAAGTTTCACTGAATATTCTTTTTTAAAGATGATATAGAACTCCACATCATCTCCACACAAACAGAGCGTCTCCAAAACACATTATAATGAATCTGTCCAAAATAAAGACAAAAAAGAAAATTCTGCAAGCTTCTAGGAGTAAGTGCCAATTAACATACACAGGAAGATCTATCAGGGTGACAGCAGACTTCTTAACTGAAACTTCAAGCCAATAGAGAATGGCCATCTACCTTTAACTTTCTTGAACAAAACAATTTTGGGTCCAGAATCCTGTATCCTTAAAAAATAACCTTCAAAATTGATAGAGAAATCAAATGTTTTGCTGATATGAAAACATTGAAGAAATTTAGCACATCAATACAGCTCTCCAGGAAATACTTAGACCTATTCTCCACACTGACTATCACAATGGACCACCAGCAAAATAAAAACCAAGAAAATAATGGACAAAACCTAGTTTCCACAGTGGTGCAAAGGATAAAACTAAGCAACAGACTCATAAAATAAGGTGAATAGGGCTCCACCATACTTATCAATTCTATCAATAAATGTTAATGGCTTGAATACTCCACTGAAGAGGCACAGACTGACTAAATGGATAAAATATCACAAGCCATTCATAGGATGTTTCTAGGAAACAGATCAGCCCTGAAGGGCAAATCAAGTCTCAGGGTGAAGGGATGGAAAACAACATACTAAGCAAATACAAATCAGAAGAAAGTAGAGGTTTCAATCTTATTTTGAGATGCAAATTGATTTAAAGCAACTAAAGTTAAAAAAGACAAAGGTGGTCACTTCATACTGGTCAAGAGAACAATGCAACAAGAAGACATTTGGATTCTAAATATTTATGAACCAAACTTACATGCTCCCAAATTTATTAAACAGACTTTGATTACTCTGAGCAACATGATATCCTGTAACACCATAATGACTGGGAACTTTAATGCTTCTCTTACAGAGCTGGACAGATACTCTAAACAGAAACTAAATGAAAAACAAGGGAATTAAACATGACCCTAGAAAAATTGAATTTAATGGACACATACAGAGCACACTATCCCAAAGCTAAGGAATATATGTTCTTCTCATCAGGCCATAGAACATACTCCAAAATAGATAATATCCTAGGATACAAATCAAACTTCCACAAAATTAAAAGAATTAAAATTATACCTTGTTTCTTCTCAAACTATAATGCAATAAAGGTGGATCTCAGCTCCAACAAAAACTGTCATCCCAACACAAAGGCATGAAAACTAAACAACCTTATGCTAAATGAAAGTTGGGCCAAGGAAAAGTAAAAGGAGGAAACTGTTAAATTCCTCAACCATGACAATGAAGCTACAAGTTGTCAAAACCTATGTGATACTCCAAATGCAATCCTAAGAAGGAAATGTATCACATTAGATGCCTACATACAAAAAACAAAAAGAGACCTTATCAATAAATTATAAATAATCTTAAGAAAATAGAAAAGGAAGTACAATCTAATGCCCAGTAGAAAAAGGAAGTAACCAAATTAAGTCAGAAATTACTGAAATTGGAAACAAAAGAATCATTGAAAAATTAATGAAACAAAAGTTGGTTCTTTGAAAAAATAAATAAAATTGGCTCAGCACCTATAGCTTAGTGAGTAGGGTGCAGGCCACATACGCCAAAGGTGGTGGGTTTGAGCCCAGCCCAGGCCTGCTAAACAACAATGACAACTGTAACCAAAAACTAGCCAGGCATTGTGGTGGGTGTCTGTAGTCCCAGATACTTCGGAGGCTGAGGCAAGAAAATCACTTAAGCCCAAAAGTTAGAGATTGCTATGAGCTGTGACACCACAGCACTCTACCAAGGGTGACATAGTGAGACTCTGTCTCAAAAAAGAAGAAAAGAAAAAAGAAATAACATTGATAAACCATTGGCCAAATTAGCTAGAAATAAAAAAGTAAAATCTCTAATAACCTCAGTCAGAAATGATAAAGGGAAAATAGCAACACATGTGATAAAGATACAAGAGATTATTGCTTAACACAACAAGAAATTCTATGCCCAACAACTCACAGCTCTTGCTTCACAACACTGCATCAGCTTACATGGCACTGTCTCTGAGGAAGTTTTAGCCAGTAAACAAATAACTGTATTGGAGCACCTTCCTTACTCGCCTGATCTGGCCGCAGTGACTTTAAACTTTACCCAGACAAAAAGGCAGCATTAAAATGAGGACATTTGATGACATTCAGGATATCAAGGGTAATATGATGACCACTCTGATGGCCATTTCAAAAATGAGTTCTAAAAGTGTTTGAAAAGTGGAATAGGGGCTGGCATCAGCGCATAGCTTTCCAAGGGGAGTACTTCAAAGGTGACTGCAGTGATATCCACTAATGAGGGATGTAGCATTTTTTCTCAGATGAGTGCATGAACATAATTATTATAACTCGTAACACATCAATTTATATTTAATTAAAGCAACCCAAGTGCACAAAAATGAAAAAACTGGTACTGAGAAGTGAGGGTGCTTCTGTAACAAATATTTGAAAATGTAGAAGTGGTGTTGGAACTGGAAGAGAAGAATAACAGAAAAGCATAACAGAGAAGCTTTTGTTGCTTCCTACAGATTATTAAGGGTGATTCTGGTGAGAGCTCAGAAGGCAGAGAGGATATTAGTAGTGAAGGTCTCAATCTTATTAGAAAATACTTGAGTAATTATGAAAAGAATGTTAGTAGAAACATGGATAATAAATGCCATTCTAATAAAGTCTCAGAAAAAAATAAAGAATGTGGAAAAAAATAAAGAAGGAGGAAAGGTGATCCTTTCCATTATAAAGTGGCAAAAAAACTGGCTGAATTGTTTTCTGCCCTAAAGTTTTGTGGAGGTAAAATTTAAGTGTTGAAATTGCCATTTAACTGATATTTATCTGAAGCTATTTCTAAGCAAAATGTTCCATGTGTAGCTTGGCTTCTCTTAAATGCATGGGGTAAAATGTAAGAAGAGAGAAACAATTTAAGGGCTTTTAATCGAAAAGAAAAAACGTGAAAATTTTAAAAATTCTCAGCCTTCCATATCAAAGGAAATAACAACAAGGCAGTGGTTCTCATTATGTTCCAGACTATTTGATGTATTAGCCAAAGTGACTAGATAAAACAATTAAGTCAACATTAAAAACAAAGAGGTGAATTATAGCTACTTGTAGACAACAGAATGATTTGTGTGGAATATGCAATAGCTGAAACAATGCTGAACCAAATACTAAAGTAACAAATTAAGTAAGATAGAAAAATACAAAATTGACATTCAAAATTGATGACTTTCATGTGTTTCCAGATAGAATAAAAAACATAATGGAAGGTAATACCTTATTTATTATAGAACCAACATCAATCAAATGATCAAATAAATAGAAATAAATTTATCAAGAAAAACAGTATCAAAATACTTGACACACAAAGTAAATACACACCAGTAATCTTTATCCATAATAATATATATATTTTAAGCATATATGCCAATACCCATAAGAGGTTTTTTATTTTTTTCCCTCCTTGTAAATTCAAGCATGTTGATAACTAAAGTACAAGTGGAAAAATCTACAAGGGAGAAAAGGGAGCATATCCTGAAAAAGAAAAGAAATAAGGGAGGCCTCGCCCTAGCACACAATGAAATATATCATAAATTTGAAATTATATGGTGCAAACCCATGAAATTGTATAGTGCCTACCCATTACAGTAGAAATTTCAAGAGTTAGACCCATCGATATAATCCTGAAAAAAAAGAAGAAATTTTTGAATAAAAATGTATAACTACATTTAATAATGAATGAAATGTGTATAACAACTTGGAAATCAATTAAATTTGATTTGTATCTAATACTATAGACAAGAATTACTTTAAGTATATAAGATATTCAAATTTTAAAAAAAATTAAATACTTGAACAAGAAGATAGCATGAATTAATTCCTTATAATCTAGAGGTAAGATTTTCTAACAATGACACAAAATTCACCAGAAATTAAAACAAAAAAATTACAAGTAAAATCACCTACATTTTTAAAATGCAGTTTTTGCTACAAACTGTTTCAAACTACAAAAATACACCATATCTAAAGTCAAAAGATAAATTAGAAGCTTACAGGAATATTTGTTAATCTTGGCAATGCTCTTACTAATTAAGAAGAAAAACCCTGGCGCAGTGGCTCCCTCCTGTAATCCCTGCACTTGGGAGGCCGAGGCATGTGGAGTACCTGAGCTCACAGGTTCGAGACCAGCCTGAGGAAGAACGAGACCCCAGTGTCTAAAACTAGCCGGAAGTTGCGGTGCACACTTGTAATCCCAGCTACTTGGGAGGCTGAGGCAAGAAAGTCACTCAAGCCCAAGAGTTTTAAGGTTGCAGTAAGGTATGATGCCCTGGCACTTTACCCACGGTGACACAGTGAAAAACTGTCTCAAATAAAAAAGAAAAGACGATTCACAATTAATAAAAAAAAAAATACAATTTAATACTTTGAGACACCATGTCTCATTTATCAGGTTGACAAATGTTTAAAAACTGAGAACACGCTTTGGCAAGGCTGCGGGAGAATACCTCTAAACTGCTGGTGAGAATCAACATTATTGGTGAACTTACTCATCAACCCAGCAGTCCCACCTTGCGCTGAAGCTATTCCTGTTCTAACGTGAAATAACACCGGCAACCTCCCAGCATCCCCCTGTCCTTGTAGTGCTCCTACTCTACAGGATTCCCAAACACGGTGTTGGATTCCTCCCAGAATGGAGTCTCCCTGGCCCACCTTACTTAGACTCTTAACCCCTCCAGTAGGCCAGCACTCCGACAAGTGGGCCCCTTTCCTTGAGCTCTATTCAGATTCCCCCTACCATTCGCACAATTGCCTACCTTGCTTGTCCCACCTAAGGGCTTTTGAGTCAGAGTGTTTATACTCTGTAAAGTAAAAGGAAGAGAAGTCCAGAAAGGGGAAGATAAACACTGCAGATCTCGATTTTATACTCTCCTAGAAAAAATGGTGGCACAACGAAGCTGAAGGTGTCATTTTAGCAAAATATTAGTCTACCTGGAATTGTGGAGCTCTGGATTTTTTCTTGACTATCCTAGATTACTGGGAAAAGGAACTTTCATCACTTCAAATGCAATTTGTCATTTAGATATATAATCTCATAATTATAAATTTATTTTTTAAACTGGTTAAAACCGTTTTATAATGGCTTGATAGCACTCTTTGAATATATTATTTGAAGAACTGACTAAGAAAATAGAATGAACATAGTATTTTACTAGTAAGAATTTCTATTTTCCTATTTTGTATGGTTATAGTTAAGTAAAGATAGAAAAATTAAGGTAAGTCCTCCTTCTAATTTTAAACCTAGAACAAATTATCAAAAGGGATGATGACATCTCAGAGAATTGGTCATTGAAAGTACATTAATAAATAAGCATAAATTTTCTTTGAATCAGTTTATTATAAAATTTTACTCTGTACATTAATTCAGCGGGAAGTACTGCCTCAGTGTAGATGTTTTCTCTATCAGCAAGTACAATAAGGTGTTGAATTTGTTTAATAACATTATTGTTTTAAATAAATTGTTCCAAATCCATTACATTTACTTTTGAAAAGTAAATTCTATGTTCTGAAATTTTATCAAATGTAATTTATGACTCACATTTTACAAAAATATGGACAATAAATTAAAATAGTGGTTTGACTTAAACTCCTTAGCATATTAAAAAATCACACATTACTTTTATACACATAATTCTGAATTTAAGGAACAATGATAAAATCCAGATAGAGAAATGGAATAAATTATTTTAAAAATAGGCATAAGAACATATGAATTTTAGTTTCTTCATAATGGTTTATCATAATAGAATGTTAACACATTTTTCAAATAACTATGCTTTGAAAATTGTTATTAAATTGTGGATATATATTAAAAGATAGAAAAGGAACTTTAAATTTGGATACTAAAAGTTATAAATCAGTGCTTTGGTTTCTATAGAAAAAACAAATTATGTAGAAAGCAGGGTGTTGTTTCCTTTCTCCCTCCTCTATTTCAAATAGTGATATTGATTTCTTTTTCCATTTCGTTTCATTTCAGTTTTAAAGTAATGTACTGAAAGCCACAGTATCATGTTTTCATTGTATACAGATGACATTCACAAAAATAAAGTGTCAAGTTAGAGAGTGTAATAATAAACTCTCTGTTAAAACAGTACTTTGTCATCAACAAAGAGTTTTAGGGAATTTCAACAAAGAAATTCCCTAAGTAGTTCCACCCATTTTCTGAACTAGAAAATTGAGGCTTCTCTAAATACCACAGCCACCAGCAGCCTCCCTGGGAGCAAATCCCAGGTGTGCTGGTTTGGACTCACTGTACATTACAGTCCCCTCAGCATAAATTAAGAAGTTGACTGATGTAGTTTCATGTTATAAATATAAAGTAAACACACTTGAATATTTTCCTTCACACTAAAATGCTAAATGGCATCAGCTTTTATTTGTAATAACTTTCTAAGATAGAAGACATCTTTTACATTGATAAAAATGATTATCTGCCGTTTCTTTGTCTGCAATCAGAAGGGCAATGATAATGTGAAATAATCCGACTCATTCTTTGGGATTTAAACATGATTCACAAACCATGGGACAAAGTATTTTCTCAGCAGTATAAAGGAATGTGTATGTATCATCTATGTCCTATAAAGAAATTGTGGAGGGAGCTTTACAAAACTCTCCTGCCTCCATATTCGTGGAAAAAAGCTTTGCTTGAGGTACTAAGGTGGTTTTCCTGGGAGACATGAGCTCAGCTGGGAGACATGGAGCTAAAATGCCATTGGGGGTTGCCATGGGATACAGGTTTATAAGAACATTTGCAGAGCGAAGGAAGAAAGCTAAATAAAGTATATGCAGGTATGAAATGAGAAGTTTTCTATTTAATTTGCCATAAACAATAGAAGTACTCAAATGTTTGTCTATGAGAAAAAAATCTCTCCTCTCAGAACAAATTACATTTGCCTTTTAGAAATAAAATCCCTTAATTGTACACCTAATTTGTTTTAAAACTTGAGAAAGCAGTTTTTATAATAACATTGTGATGCGCTTCAAGAAATCAGTTTATAAGAAGTGATTGAGAAAAACAAATTAATATATTTTATGAATAAGAATATATTCTTTCCTTTTTTTGTATGATTATAATAGAAATAGGCGGTTAATTGTGACTGTCCTAAGATCTGAAGCTGGAAATTCCTACAATGAATTATACAACTGAATAATAAGCCTTTTTAAAATTCTGCTGATGGCCCTGTTTGAAAACACCTTTCCTATGCCCACTACTTTGAGTAGCTTATGGATAAGCTATAAAACAGTCACCATTTTAATTAGCATAATTCCTGAAAGGTTTTCAGTGAATTAACTAGTTTTACATAAAAATACAATTTCTTACACCAAGTTGGTGTATTGAATATATGTGATATATGCCATATAAATTTCTATTACAAAAGTAAATGCCTGGAATGCATTGACTCACTAGCCCTCACCAGAAAAATTATAAGCAAATATTCACATATTTAATGTTCACATATTATAAGCTATATTCACATAGCTTATAAATCCTATGTTAAAACAGAAACTTTCAAATTACTGCTTAGAGAGTAGTGGCTTCTAACAATAGAAATCTCTCACATGACAGCTAATGAGACAAAATAAAACAAAATAAAATCTACTAAGTATAGAATGTAAATGTCTTAACACAATAATTAAATGAATAATTAAAGTAAATGAAGTGAAAGCTATATTAATTAATTTGATGTACCCATTCCAAATTGTGTTAAAAAAATAACACACTGTACCCTACAAAAGCATAAATGTATTCATGATCTATGTGTATTTGACTTAACAAAAGGAAAAAATATATAAAAAATTAAAAATATTCTATTCAAAAATATAAAATATAAAAATAAAAATATGCTATTCATGTTTAAAAAAATCCATAGCTGCTTGTAGAAATACAAATGTTTCACATTGTAAGAGTGACAAATTGTTATAAAGAGAAACAATAATAAAATAATCCTTCCTTCCCTTACTCCTCCCCCTTTTTCCTTCTCCTTCCTTCCGTTAGTATGGCTTTCAGACTGTTTTAAACTGGAATAATTCACTCCATTTTTATAAAAAACAATCTTTGGGGGAAAATGTCTTATCTTATTTTCTTCTAAAATATACCCCATTCCAAATTTGTCTGACTTTTAACACACGAGATCATCTAAATTTTTCTCTGTCTTCTACCTTTTATATAATTAGATATAGATGCTTTATTACATTATGGTTAAATTAGCAAGAACACATCATAGGTGTTTGTTTTCACATTACATCATATTAAAAGGAAAAAAAATTATCACCTTGCCCTACTGTTAGTAATGATCAACTATAAATGCAGTCATTTGGTTACCATGATGACTGCCACTTCTAGCTGTTATAATTGTACATTTTTCCCCTTTGCAATCTGTGCTGGATTCTTTTGCCAACATTTAAATATCCTGTTCCCCAGTGACCATTGACATAATGGTTTTAGCCTTCACCAATGACCTTACCTTAATTAGTCATAAATGTTGAATTTCCAATATTATCATTCCACATATCTTTACAATCTGGTGCATTTTTCATAAGAAAAGTATTTTCTTCTTTCCCACTTTCTTATTTATGCCTGTACATATGTAATGTATTTATTATCGAGATTCATGAATTTGTACAGGATATACTACAACCAATTCTATTATAGATACTATTTTATTTGAATGTTCAATATGTCATGAAAATTTATGCAGTAGGAACAGCTTCAAGCTGGTCTTTGTTATCTTTTTTTTTTTTTTTTTAACTCGACATAATCCCATTAGACCTTAAGTTTCCTTGCTTTCTGATAGAATAATATATTTTAGGCATAAATTGTATTATACTTGCTCCGGATTTGAAGTCAACTCCCTAGGGAGGAAGAGGAATAAATTATCTAATCGGTGCAATTAGGAGAAGGAATAGAGAAAATTTGTCTCAGCTTCTTTAGAGTTCTGTCTCTAAGCAGATCTCAAGAGAGCACACACATTCTAGGGTGTTCTAATCTGTGCAATAAAGGATCTACCCTTGTGGGGGAAATTTGTGGCTGCCCAGCAGCTCCAATGACCGGATGGGAAAATTTACCTAGTTTAAGATTGGAGGACAAGTCCATGTTTGCTTTTGATTTCAGCCATATACTCCAATCTAGCTTTTCTCAAGAATGAAACTGACATTTTGACTTTCATTGTGATCCCTCTCTGGCTCTTGATAGGTTGTGAACTTCAACATGGAAGACAGGTATCATTTAATTGAATTCAAAATGATTAAAGAATTTAATTAAAGAAAAACCTCATCACATTAAAATATAAACTAAGATATAAGCAAAAAAAAAAAAAGACAGACTTGCAACAATTTGCATTAAGAGAATTGATGTATTTACAACCTATATGAATTGTAATGCCTGAAGACTAATCACTATTGATATCTTTACCAAAAATAAATTACCTAGGCTGTTTGTAAGATCTAGCAAAAGTGCAATCCAAAGACAAGTAAAATCCTTAGCATATGGCATGTGTTAACAGAGCAATCTGGTTCATCCCAGCAGTGGGCATCGCCATCCACCTGCTAGCTGCCAGGGGTCCCCTCAGTAACCTGGGTGACCTACAACACTTTGCAAAAAGTCAGAGTAGCTAACCTCTGAGGAGAATCTGCTTTACACAGTGCACTTGATATTGTCCCATTTTCTAATAGACTCTGTATTAGATAAAGATTATACTTCTCACATATATGTGAAAATTCCTTAGAGTTATTCATTAACCTTGGCATAGTGTCACATAGTAAGTAGCAGGTATTCACTTCAAGTTTTGTCTTTAAAGTCATTAAATAATTGGTTATAACTTTTGCCCTTTGGGGGTCACTATATATAATTTTTATCTTTCTCAAACCTTTTAGTTAGATACTACATAGAAATTTCATGAATAGGTCAGAGAAAACGATTTTCCCATTCACATCCAAATTGTTTTCCAAAAAGTAGTCATGGATTTTACCCTGCCAGAACAACTGCCAAGTGTTTCTGCCATCTCAAGGTTATCTTAGTTAAGACTCAGGTAATTTTTGTTGTGCTAAAATGCATTCGCATTTAAATTTCGATTGGTTTCTGAAAGCTATACTTGCTTAAAAAAAATTCCTTTTCTTTTTTCCTGAGAGAATGCATGCTTACTTGAATATATTATATTTCCCTGGTATCTAAGTCATTTCTTCATAATAAATACATATGCAGCTTAGTGACATTAACACTTTCTTTAGGCTACTCAGTCATTCTTTAGTGCATCTTTCCTGCTAATTTGAAATCAGGAATTTCATGTTCTGATTTTATTTCTATTTCCCCTCACCTGCACACACCCCAATATGCAATGTACTCTGGAAGTATACATTAAAATATAGAAATGCCTAAGAGCATTTGCCTCCAAGAAAGAGTAGAAAACTGTACTGTGGTAAAGGACAGAATTAACTCTTGTCTCTTATTTGATTTTAACTCTTTGAGCTTCTTTTAGCATATGTTACCAATTGCAAAAAAAATAGAAAATTCAAGGCACAAAAGCAGAATTACAGAGTCTGTCAGAGAATTGGTTTTAGAAAAAAACTAATTTCCCAAGTTTAATTGAGCAATTATTTGCTGAAAGGAGTAAAGTGTGGAGCAAGTTGACCCACATCTAGGTAACATCTGTCAAGTTTAGAAAAGATAACGGTTGTCCTTGATATTCCCTCTACATTTTCTGATGTACTTTGAAGAATTTGCTTTAATCATTATCTTCCAGATCTTCTTATTCAAATGAAAGGACCCCATCCTCTACTGGTCATGATTATACCTGTGTCTTTCTTCCCCATGCAGTCTTCGTGACTCCTAGTAAAGCAGAAATACTGGAAAGGAACTGTTAAAACTAAGTGCTATTCCATTTGGAAACACAACTCACAGCATTGAAGTACATTATCGATAGAAATACAGACCACTACATTTTAAAAAAATATTGGCAGAGTCTTAAAAGGAGAGTTAATTTAAGCCATTGACAAAGACAGTATTTAATGATTATTGCATTTGATACTGTATAACTAGGTGATGATTATCTAGAAAAAGAAACACTCAAAAATGTGGTTCAAGTTTCGTCTGCGCCGGCCTGCCACCTTGGCTGTGGTTTTCTCCTGGGCTCCGGACTGGAAAATTTTAACTCTTCCCTGCCTGTCTGCTGGACTGTCTGCTGAGCCTCAGCTTTCTCACCAATAAGAGCCTGTGACCTCGCTTGTGTGTAGTGAAGTGTAGCTTAAGTGTAGCACTGGATTCCTAGTGAAGTGGGTGGCCCCGAGACCTGCCGCGGAGAAGAGGCCCCTCTGTCTGCATGGGTAAGGGGGTCTTTCTGCAGGGTCTGGCATCCTGAGCCTTTGAGGGTCCAACCTGAGCAGGATTTGCCCTGCCCCACCCCCTCGAGAATAAGCAAGAAAAATTCACGAATGTAAAACGTTGACCCCTACGACATGTACCAAAAAAAGAAGTCATCTAAAAAAAAGCTGTCTTAGGAGGAGCCAAGATGGTGGCCGAGTAACAGCTTCCTTGCAACTGGGCTCGGTGAGACTGGGGAGAGAAGACTTCAGGCATCTCTGGCTGACGAGATCTGCCCAGAAACATCCCTTTGGGGACACAAGGAGACAGCGAGAGACTTCTGGACCCCCTGAGGAAGGCAA
>CAUYON010044902.1:0-24294 GCA_963573935.1 Arctocebus calabarensis
TTTAGCCATTGCAATCAGGGAAGAAAAGGTGATCAAGGGTATCCACATAGGGTCAGAAGAGATCAAACTTTCACTCTTCGCAGATGATATGATTGTATATCTGGAAAACACCAGGGATTCTACTACAAAACTTTTAGAAGTTATCAAGGAATACAGCGGTGTCTCATGCTACAAAATCAACACCCATAAATCTGTAGCCTTTATATACACCAACAATAGCCAAGCCTAAACAATAGTCAAGGACTCTATTCCTTTCTCAGTGGTGCCAAAGAAGAAATATTTGGGAGTTTACCTAACAAAGGATGTGAAAGATCTCTATAAAGAGAACTATGAAACTTTAAGAAAAGAAATAGCTGAAAATGTTAACAAATGGAAAAATATACCATGCTCATGACTGGGAAGAATCAATATTGTTAAAATGCCTATACTACCCAAAACAATATATAATTTTAATGCAATTCCTATTAAAGCTCCATTGTCACATTTTAAAGATCTTGAAAAAATAATACTTCATTTTATATGAAATCAGAAAAACCCTCAAATAGCCAAGACATTACTCAGAAATAAAAACAAAGCAGGAAGAATCATGCTACCAGACCTGAGACACTACTATAAATCGATAGTGATCAAAACAGCATGGTTTTGATCAAAACAGAAAGGTATATGTTTGGAACAGAATAGAGAACCAAGAGATGAATCCAGCTACTTAACGTTACTTGATCCTTGACAAGCCAACTTAAAACATTCAGTGGGGAAAAGACTCTATTTAACAAATGGTGCTGGGTGAACTGGCTAGCGACCTGTAAGAAGCTGAAACTGAACCCACGCCTTTGACCATTAACTAAGATAGACTCACTGGTTTAAAGACTTAAACTTAAGACATGAAACTATAAAAATACTAGAAGAAAGTGCAGGGAAAACTCATGAAGGAATTGGCTTGGGTGAATATTTTATGAGGAGGACTCCCCAGGCAATTGAAGTAGTATCAAAGATACACTACTGGGACCTGATCAAATTAAAACGCTTCTGTACAGCCAAGAATATAGTAAGTTTAGCAAGCAGACAGCCCTCAGAATGGGAGAAAATATTTTCAGGTTATGCCTCTGGCAAAGGTTTAATAACCAGAATCCAGAGAGAATTTAAACATATTAGCAAGAAAAGAACAAGTGATCCCATCTCACGATGGGCAAAAGACTTGAAGTGAGACTTCTCTAAAGAAGACAGGCGCACAGCCTTCAGACACATGAAAAAATGCTCACCATCCTTAATCATTAGAGAAATGCATATCAAAACTACTTTGAGATATCACCTAACTTCAGTAAGATTAGCCCACATAACAAAATCCCCAAACCAGAGATGTTGGCGTGGATGTGGAGAAAAGAGAACACTTCTACACTGCTGGTGGGAATGCACACTAATATGTTCCTTTTGGAAGGATGTGTGGAGAGTACTTAGAGACCTAAAAATTGACCTGCCATTTGATCCTATAATTCCTTTACTAGGTATATACCCAGAAGACCAAAAATCACATTATAACAAAGACATCTGTAACAGAATGTTCATTGCAGCCCAATTCATAATTGCTAAGTCATGGAAGAAACCTAAGTGTCCATCGATTCACGAATGGATTACTAAATTATGGCACATGTATACCATGGAATATTACACAGCCTTAAAGAAAGATGGAGACTTTACCTCTTTCATATTTACATGGATGGAGCTGGAACATATTCTTCTTAGCAAAGTATCTCAAGAATGGAAGAAAAAGTATCCAATGTACTCAGCCCTACTATGAAACCAATTTTTAGCTTTCTTATGAAAGCTATAACCCAATTATAGCCCAAGAAGAAGGGGAAAGGGGAGAAAGAGGGGAGGGGTGTGGGAAGGATGGGTGGAGGGAGGGTAATTGGTGTGACCACACCTACGGTGCATCTTACAAGGGTACATGTGAAATTAACTAGGTGTAGAATACAAATGTTTTAACAGAATAACTAAGAAAATGCAGTGAAGGCTATGTTAACCGGTTTGATGAAAATATTTCAAATTTATATAAAACCAATACATTGTACCTCATGATTGCATTAATGTACACAGCTATGATTTAATAAAAAAATAAAATGAAATAAAGTAGTACCATAGCTGTGCACCAAATGAGTTTGTTCCCTAAAAGTTACCCCTTACTGTCAGGTAATGCATGAGAAATCTACAGGAGTAATCAAACACAATAATTTAACAAAACAGGTCCAGATTTGGCTTTTTTTTTAAAAGCTCTATTTATCCTAAGCAGCACGACAAAGTCCCTGTAAGATGCTGACATGAATTGCAAGGCAGCTACAATAATAATGAACATTTGTTGAATTCACTGTAATACCTTTATCTGAGATTATTCATTGATTACATTTTTACTTTTCATACGATAATGTTCTTTGCCTTCTCCAAAATGATTACTCCTAACTCATTCTTCAATTTTAGCCTTTATTAATAAACTTAACTGAAATTAACACAAACATCAGCCAAACCAAAATGCAACAAAACTAACTGACAACTTCTGGAAAAAGGTACTAATGACCAATTTCTGATAATCATTTTTAATAGTAATTACCAATTAACAATGAAACTTTGTAAAATAACTGATAACCCTCAGATTTTTTTTTAACTTAAGAGTTGCAAATGCAAATAGTCCCCAGTTTGCCTACCACCAGCAAAGCACTAAATCTAGGCCAGTCGTAAGAAGATCTAGGTTCTCAGTACGATTCCAACCACCAGTAGCAAATCCCAAAGTGATAATTACTTGGAAAGGTTGCTCAAATGAAAAGCTTCAAAAATACCATGCTATTCACTCAACAAACATTTGTCTACTTTAGTTAAGGAACAGATGCTTTTCGCTACATCCTGAGCCTTGTTACCACTGGGAATTGTTCCTCCTCTGCAATCTTAAATTTGGATGCTCCCGTATCCAGCCACAATCCCTTCACATTCCTGCTCTTCTTCATTCACCTATTCCAGTCATCCCAACTGCTGCCATCTCCTGGGATAACATCCCTCTTCTTCCAAACAATAAGCCTCTTTGACGTCCTTTCAACTTTAGGGCTCGCTCACCTTCAACCTTAATTCTTCACTGCTCATCCCTCTACTCCACAGCCTGTTCCCACAGTAGATTCAACCCAACTATCTATGGACGTCACCCCAGTTCCCAAGTGCTGCAGATGTGAAATAAACGTGTAGAGTGGACAGGTGATACATCTGTGGTTTCCAGTTTCAGCACACCCCAGAAGTATTTTTGGGAGGAAGACATCCAGTCAACTTTTTTCCCCACTTATCCTATTTGCCCATATTTTTATCACCTTCTCAAGCACCCAGATCTTCCCTTTCCCTCTGGGCTGGGGATGGTGGCTCACATCTGTAATCCCAGCACTCTGGGAGGCTGAGGGGGTGGATAGCCTGAGTTCAGGAGTTCAAGACCAGCCTGAGCAGGAGTGAGACCCCGTCTCTACTAAAAATACAAAAATGAACCAGCCGTTGTGGCAGAGACCTGTAGTCCCAGCTACTCGGGAAGCTGAGGCAAGAGGATTGATCAAGCCCAAGAGTTTCAGGTTGCTGTGAGCTATGACACTACAGTACTCTACCCAGGGCAGCAAAGGGAGACTCTGACTCAAAACAAACAAACAAACAAAAGGACCTCATCTCTTCCTTTATCACGAAAATAGAGGCCTCTGAAAAATAGACTTTCTCAGCTTCTAGGCCCTCTTCCCAACTACTTCCAAATTTGTTTGTACTCCTGTCAATCCTTATGGTTCCTCCAGTTATAAAGAAGGAGCCACACCTTTTCCTCAAGCCTTACTTCTCCCTTGATCCCTGTATGCCGACTCTGGGATCCTCCCCGTCCATCCTTCCTCTCCCCTGACCTCTCCCTGTCCACCTCCTGAGTCCATCCCGTCCAGCCTTCCTCTCCCCTGACTTCTCCTTGTCCACCTCCTGAGTCCATCCCGTCCGTCCTTCCTCTCCCCTGACCTCTCCCTGTCCACCTCCTGAGTCCATCCCGTCCATCCTTCCTCTCCCCTGACCTCTCCCTGTCCACCTCCTGAGTCCTCCCCGTCCACTACAATGTTCAAGTCTTCGTTAGAAGGAGTAACAGGTCTCCTTCCACCCCATGGCCTTTCCAGCTACCTGGTGTTTTCTCCTTCTAGATCAGCTTCTCAGACGAAAGATGTTCCTGTCTCTTTTGCTGAACCCCAAAGGACTGCCATCTGGGTGTCGCCACTCACCTACTTACTGTGCCATCACTCCTCCTGCTCTTTGCTCTACTCTCCCTGGCTGGTCCCATCCCCCTTCCCCTTTGTAAAAGCTGATGTGTCAGGTGGCACCTGTGGCTCAAAGGAGTAGGGCGCCGGCCCCATATGCCGGAATTGGCAGGTTCAAACCCAGCCCTGGCCAAAAACTACAAAAAAAAAAAAAAAAAGGCAAAGGCTGATGCGTCCCAGGGTCCTGTGCAGCAAACTCCCATCAGGCCACTCTCATGACTGGCAGGGAGGAAACGTGCAATGGACTTGGCAATGGACTTGGCTCCTCCTGGCTGTAGCCTTCTCACTGGTCACTTGTACACAGCCTTTTGTCCATGATACCCCTGCTTTCAGACAGGCTAATGAATCCTATATCCTTGCCTCCAACCCATAGCTTATAGGGGTGCCTGTGATATGCCCTCCTAAACATTTCGCAAGCACTTTAGACTCCATGGGCCAATGTGTGTTCCTCCTAGAACACACTTTCTCCCTCTGGCCACTGCATCTCCTGTCTCAGTCAACGGTCTCCCTGCCCCTCTAATCAAAGTCTCCCTGCCCCTCTAATCAAAGCCCGAAGCCTCGCAGATATCCTCAGTATCCTTCTCGCCCAAAACCCTATCAGCAGTAAACCGTCACCACATTCTGTCAATCCTCCGTCTTAAGAGTCTCTTAAGCCTCTGCTCACCTCTTCACCTCCAAGGGCATGGCCTTGTAAGTCCCTCTTCATCTGCTTAAAACAACATTGCTTCACTCTTTTTAAACACACAAATGCGTCCTTTTCCTAAACAGAAGGGCACCTCATCCTGCACCAGCCCAGACCTGAAAGACTCTCTCTTTTAACTAATTTCCTTGCATTCACTTTGGTTCTTTCCAGATCCTTCTCCATACCGTTTCCAGTCATCTGCCTTAAAAGCAAACTCGTGATTCTATCAGTCTGAAATCCTACAACCCGCCTTGCCCTGTCACTGAGGCTTCCTCAGGGTCTGCCCCTGTCTACACTTCCATTTCTTACCCTGGCACTCCTAACATACTCCCCTCACTGCCACTGGCTTTATTTATACTAACTCACTCTAAAGTCCCCAGAGCTCTTTTGTTTCACCAGCTGCATAGCAAATCTCCACCTTGCAGATTTTTCTGCCTGAGTTCGATCCCACTTTTCCCCTTGACACTTGTCTGTCCTTCCTCCGGACACGTGCTGCTCCTGAGCAAGCACAAGCTGACTCCAAGCCTTTGAAGACAGGGGATGCTTCTCATTCAAATTTGCCTTTCCCATACCCAGAACACAGGAAGCAAACATTAAATATCTGTGAATCATTAGGTGAATTAATTAATGAACACAAACAAAGTATTACGTGCCAAGACATCTGTTAATATGGTAGAAATATTAATCACATGTAAACTAGTATAAACACCAAGGTTAGCCGACACTGCTTCTCTCCACTGGTGAGCCACATATTATGCATTTCTGACAGAGTACGACCACACAGCATTACCCACGTGTAAAGGGTCCTAGATAATATGTGAAGACCATAATGCCATGGATAGATGACCTCCCTCCCCACCACCTCTAAAACCAAACCATCAAAACCCCACATTTTCCTGTAGTAAATTTCTGAAACAGTCACAAGGGCCAGGTATTGAAATAAGACCCTCAGGAAGAATATTTATGTTACAAGGTATTTTCAAAACTGGCGTCTGAACTAGGGGGAAAAGCAAGGTTTAGAGTATGGAGTGAGTCCCGGGAATTAATCCTCAGCCTCATCTATAAAACTGGATGAAATGAACAACCAATATGGTTTGAGATCAGCAATTCCAAACAGTGTTTTGTGGAACTCCAGGGATCTCCAAAACATTAATATCACCGTTGGCCACAGTTCTGCCAAGAACTGTGGAGAGTGTTTTATACAAAATTATTTCATTTAATTTTTATGATGACCCTGTGGACACCAATTATTAGTATACCCACCTTAAAGATGAGGAAACTGATGCTTAATTAATTAACTAACTTCCCTGAGGTTCTATAATCCAGATGAGTATGACTTTAAAGCCAGAGTTGTTAACCATTATTGCCATACTTATGAAGAAGCCCTTGTTCAAGCAAGTCTTGGGAAACTTGTTACACTAATGCCCTGCTTGGATGGTACAGAGTGCATTAACGTTGTCAGGAACCTCGGAAACATCTTAGTAAAGGGAGCCTTTTCACTTTGTTTGACACATTTCTCAAGCTTATTGGACTGCTGGAGTCTTTTTTAATGGAGCTGTTTGTAATGTATTAGGGAGGACATGTTTTGCAGAATACAGTTTGGTTTTAGATGATGATCAAAGGGATTATGAACTTGTTGAGCCCAGAAAAGAGAAAATACCTCATTGCAATATGTAGTACAGGTGACAGGGCTAGTGAGGTATTTGGGTCACAATCTAAAATGCCAGGTGACATAATGATGGTGACAATCTTCATGAAGCAAATGGAAAGTATCTTCCGCTCACGAAATTAAACACCTAATTTGAGCCCATGAATCACAAAACCAGTTCAAGAAGACAATTTCCCAAAGGGGCAGAGGTGGTACAGGCTGCTTAATTGGTGCTGTTATTTTCTAATTTTGAGGTCACATCCATGTCTGCTTGTGTTATTTTTCAGTCTTGATATATTTCCTTCCTTTCCAGGACACTCATATCCCCAAATGAAACCTTGGCTTCCAATAAAATGGATGAGTCTGGGAGACGGAATAGGAAGAAGGCTGGAGAACAAGTGTCTTTATTATAAGTGACTTATTTGGCACTTGGCAATTCTACTGCATTCCTGTTATTTATGGAAATTCCATTTATTGACCACCTAACTCTGTGCTAAGAGAGAAAGACACCTTCTTCTCTGGCTGACCTCACAGTCCCGTGGAAGAAAGTAGCCATCAGAGAAGCAACAACAGACCACAGCAGGTGCTGTCAAGATGCTACGTGTGCTCCTGCAGTCCGATTTGTTCTAGAGGAAAAGAAGCTGGAAGAAGGCTTCTCATTTCTCATCCTCAAAGTAAATTTGTAACAAGATCTGTCTCTCAAAATCCTAAAGGAAAATGAAGGTTAGAGTTATAGGAGAAAAGCTGATTAAGGGAAGATGGAATTTGGAAGCCAGCCAAAATGGTCAAGGCAGGCAATGCACAGAAACCAGGAACGGAGCTGTCTGCAGTACGCTTTGAGCCTGAGTTACCTTGGCATTGGCAAAACGCCTGGCTTCCAGGACTCTTTCTTCTTCTGTCCCTCACGAATGCAAAGGAGATACATTAATATCACGTAATGGGCAAAGCCTTATGTAATTAGTGAAGCAAAATAAAAAGATCAAAAGCTAATGCAAAATCCATTGAAACAATTATTACAAAAAATAAATATATTTCTGCACATAAATAACCTTAATGTCTTCATGTGGACTTTAACAAGATTAAAATTAAATTACTGAATCGCTTCTTGCCTACAGATTCTTTTCCACTAACCTGTTCGTATACTGAAGTTGGATAGTTATAAAAAGGATCTTTACATGACTTCCTCTTACCAAAACTACAATCCCCAGTTCAATAAATGTATAAACACAGTCCACACTCGCAGGATACATGAGGCAGATGAATTATACAAATGAAGGGAAAGGAACACAGCAAATGACTTGTTCTCATGAAACACAATAAAATGCTCACGCTTTTTATTTATTAATAAACTGTTTTTTAAAACAGTTTTAGATTCTGAGAAGTATAGAGTTCCCAAAGATCCCATGAACTTACAAACCTTCCCTCCCCACTATTAACATCTTATATTAGTATGGTGTGTTTGTTACAATTAATTCACTAATATTGAGAGATTATCATTAACTAAAGCTCATAATTATTGATTTCCTTTTTTTCTTTTTTTAACCTAATGTCTTTTTTGTGTTCTAAGAACAGAATACTCAACTATTTTAGACTGCGCACGAACTTTACAGCCACACAGTTACATATGTGTAGCTTAAGGGAAAACTAAGTTCCAGAAGAAAAGATCTAGGGGGTATATCTTAATTCTAGACTCCTTTATGTTTGGTTGTATTACCACTTTCACCATTTAACTAAAATCTGCACATTGGTCTAGATGTATTAATAATTTTACCCCAACTATGTTCTCCTAAAAGATTAAGCAGCCATAAACTTCCTAGTCATGTTACTTTTCCCATTTGGAAGCAGTGAGAAATTGGTTCCCTAATACACACTCTGATGACCCATTTCAAGAGCTGTTAAAGGGTTAAAATCGGTTGCCTCAGTGAGGAAGATGAGATCCCCAGGAGACATGAGACCTTGATTTCCCCACCTCCACACTCCCTTAGACTGCCAATCATTCAATGCCAGGCAGGCCACCCATGGAAGGGGGGGAGGGTCCCACAGAGAATGACTTCAGTTCCTACAGCTGATCAGAACTCCCTCAATACTTATAAAACTGTTCATATATAGATCTGGAATGACATAATAAGAGATGTCTTCCATCTTTTAAAGAAGAAATATGACTACAGTTGGCAAAGAAACTCTTCGGGAAAAGCCAAATGAGATATTAGTCACACAAAGTATAGATTCCGCTTTCTGTGGACCAATTTCAAGCTAATGCTGATGAGTCCTCCATGCATATTCTGTTGTAAAAGATCACTTAAACAGTCACTAAAACTAGCAGATTTTGTGTTTTTTTTTTTCTATAAGGCTATAGCCTAACAGAGTCAGAATGCACTAAAGCATTAGTTTGCTCGGCGTCGATGTGAGTGGCTTGGAGTTCTAGTGATGTAGGCTTACGGTACATCAGGTGTGAGAGTCTCCTGGAGCTGAGTGCAGTGGCTGAACCACAGCCCAGTCCTGTGGGTCCACCGTGCCACTCGGCACCACGGGACTGGGCATCTTGCAACAATGCAGTTCATCCAGAGAATTCAGCAAAACAATCTACATTGTTTATGGGTGCTAAGCCATCTCCCAAGGAAGCAGAGCGATGCTCAGAGACAGCCTGTGTTAGAGGGTGGAATGTCAAGTTCAGACCTCATGCTGGACATAGAGACTTCTGAGCACAGACGCGTGAATGACTGGAGAGCCAGGCAAGTCGCAGGCAGAGAGTCTAAATCAGGGAGCACAACAGCGGCCTCAGTGCCAGCCAAAGGCTGCACGCAGGTATGTGCCTACACGCAGCGTGAATCTCAGGTCTGAGAGCGCCGTCTGTCTGCCCTCTGCCAACCACTGGAACAGCCCCTGACAGCACCAGACAAGTTTGCCCATGTCCCTTCTCTGTTTAAAATGCTTCTCTAGCATTCTATCACCTTCGGGGTAGAACCCACGGCCTTCCCTGCCTCTTTGATCCTCTGGCAAATCCAAGCACTCTGGCCTCCTGTCAGAGGATGCAAGATTCTTTCTAACTTTGGGGCCTTTGCACGTGCTATCTCTTCTCTCTGAAATTTCCTTCCTTCTATTCCTCACAGACCTGGTTTCCTCTAAATGTCCCATTTTTTACTTAGCTGTCATCCCTTTGGAGAGGTTTTTCCTGACCCCCCCCCTTTTTTTTTTGAGAGCCTCACTCCATCACTCTCGGTAGAGTACTGTGGCATCACAGCTCACAGCAACCTCAAAGTCTTGGGCTCAACTGATCCTTTTGCCTCAACCTCTCGAGTAGCTGCAACTACAGGCACCTGCCACAATGCCTGGCTAGTTTTTCCTATTTTTAGTAGAGATTTTTAGGGGTTCTTATTCTTGTTCAGGCTGGTCTTGAACTCTTGAGCTCAAGGGATCCTCCAGCCTTGACCTCTCAGGGTGCTAGAATTGCAGGTGTGAGCCACCGTGCCCAGCCTCCTGAACCTGCTTTTAACATCACCCTCACTTGCCCCATCATTATTCTCTAACCTGGCACCTTGTTTGCTGTCTGTATGGCACTTAGCATGATTTAAAGTCACCACAGTTGTTTATTTATTAACCTTTTGGCCTGATTCTACCCCCATGACATTGAAACACACAAGGACAGGGAACGTGCTGGTTTGGTTTGTTGTTGTATAGCTGGGGCCTGGCACATTACAGGCATTTAGCAAAAATTAGCCATGTTCAAAGCATTCTGCTCTGTGGAAGAAGACTGATACAAAAGGCCACAGATTGCACGATGCATCCCATTTACACAAAATGCTCAGGGTAGGCAAGTCCGTAGAGACAGAACACAGCTCAGTGGGTGCCGGGTACTGGGGACAGGGAAGAATGGGCGGTGACCACTTAGTGAGTAGAGGGTTCCCTTCTGTAGTGATGAAGACGTTCTGGAACTAGATGAGGGTGATGGCTGCACGACACTGTCAATGTACTACACCGTCACCATTACATGTTACATGTCTTTCCACAGCAGAAAAAACGTCAGCTGTGTGAACAAACGTGTGCATTGTATTTACACCATCTCCCACCTTCCTGGCAGAAGACGGCCATGAGGTGAGGTGCTTCCTCTCAGACCAACGGCAGGTGGTACCTCTGCTGGACAGGACAGTGACAGACGAGGTCCTCAATGCTGAACCATTGGGATGGACCATCAACTTTGATCAAGCTAATGAATCCAAGGAAACCCAGACCCCCTTTGGGTTGTAAGTTTACACAAACACGGAACCCTGGGCTTAAGTCTCCTGATATCAGGGGTCAGATCAGGCTAGAGTATCCCTGTCACTACGTTTCTGTTTTTGTCATGGTCGGTACTAATGGCCATGGCCAAATTAAACTCAGGATGAACTACTGAAATTTTAGAAGCATAAATTGAATAAATAACCTTTGTTGCATTTTATTTATTTTACACATATAGAGGACAGGATGTGAGTCCACATATGTGTTCCGTGACCAAACTGGCCTAGAGATGACAGGGACATGAGAAATTTAGACCAGAAGAGGTCTCGTGTTTATGTATTCCGTTCCCTCGTTTTTTTGTTTTTTGTTTTTTTTACTCCATTCCCTCTTCTGTAAATGCCAGACCCAGTGCCAGTGGTGATAAATCCATAAAGAACATTTTCTTGACCACCTAAGAGCTTCCTTTTTATTTGAAATATCACTTCCATAATTCACCTACTTTTGAGACTACTGTTAAAACACAGGTCTAGGAGGGAGGTATTGGGAGAAGTTGTTCAAGTGAAATATAACTTGGGCTATAAAGTTATAATATTCTTGCCAAAGAGTCAGGTCAGTCACTTAACTATCACTTTTTAAACATACAATGAAATATTATTGAGCCTTAAAAAATAAGGAAACCCTGCCATTTGCAACAACAAGGATGAACTTAAACGGCATCCTGCTAAGTGAAATAAGCCAGACACAGAAAGACAAATACTGTATTAGCTCATTTATACGTGGACTCTAACAGAGGCAAACTCATGGAAGCCGAGAGTAGGATGTTGGTTACCAGGGGCTGGAGGGAGGAATAAATGGGGAGGTGTTGGTTAATGGGTACAGAGTTTCAGTTATGCAAGGTAAGTAAGTCCTTGATACTTACTGTACAGTGTCAGGCCTCCAGCTAACAAAACTGTATTAGATACTGAATATCTGCTTAAGAAGGCAGGTCTTGGCTCGGCATCCATAACTCAGTGGGTAGGGTGCCGGCCACATACACCAGGGCTGGTGGGTTCGAACCCGACCCAGGCCTGCTAAACAACGATGACAACTGCAACAACGGCAACAAAAAATAGCTGGGTGTTGTGGCAGGTGCCTGTAGCCCCAGCTACTTGGGAGGCTGAGGCAAGAGAATCACTTAAACCCAAGAGTTTGAGGTTGCTGTGAGCTATAATGTCACAGCACGCTATTGAGGGCGACCTAGTGAGACTCTTGTCTTGAGAAAAAAAAAAAAAAAAGAAAAGAAGGTAGGTCTTATGGTAAGAGTTCTGAATCGCCATTCTTTACATCTTTATCCGTTTACTTTCAAAACCTTGTTGGACCAACACCTTGTGAGCTCTTCCACAGTTCTAGAAAAAATTCAGAGTGACTGGTGACAACGAAAACTTCATGTCCAGGGGATCACCGAAGTACAATGAAGAAACCAAATGGAAAAGAAACAAATGCATTCTCGTTCCAAATACCGAAATTTAAATATGGTAATTTTTTTTTTTTCTTTTAGAGACAGAATCTCACTTTGTCACCCTCAGTAGAGTGCTGTGGCATCACAGCTCATAGCAACCTCCAACTTCCAGGCTTAGGTGATTCTCTTGCCTCAGCCTCCTGAGTAGCTGGGGCTACAGGAGCCCACCATAACACCCGGCTATGTTTTTGTTGCAGTTTGGCTGGGGCCGGGTTTGAATATGGGGCTGGTGCCCCATATACTGTGAGCTGTGATGCCATAGCACTCTACTGAGGGCAACACAGTGAGACTTTGTCTCAAAAAAAAAAAAATACACACATACTTTCTTAAGGACCTGGATCAGGACTTTTAAATGAAAGTAGCTTCACTGTATACAAATGAATATAAGTACCCAAACTGAAATAATAATGTCGAAAGATAGGCAGTGAGTGAAACCAGCACCCCTGGGGTCATAAAACATGATGTAGCAAGCAGGAAGGATGTGGATCACAATCGTAGTAAATATCGTGTCCAGAAATGGCTCTGAATTGTCTTTCTCAGTGAAGCAACCAAGACACACAAAACGTAGAGACAAATACTTTAATGTCAAAAGATTTTAATTTTAAAAAGATTGTACTTCAGACTATTTTGAGAGTCTCACCCCCATACTCAATCTTCTATAACATGTTTTTATTCATCTATTCTGTCTCTTAAGTAGAACTTATTCCCTATGGAATTCTGGTGAGAGCTACAGGTCCTGGCTCTCAGCCCTGTTTGTTCTTTCTTTTCATCAGATTAGGAACAGATATTATTCCTTAAACACTTGCTTTTGTGCCAAGTGCTTTACATACATTACCCCTAAACCCAGATTTTATTCCATATAAAGGAAAGAAATTACTGGCTATGGTAGATTATACTTTCCAAAGATATCCCATCTCATGCTCTTATGCAAAATGTCTCTGCCACCAAGTAACATCCCATCTCATGCAAAATGTCCCTGCCCCCAGGTGTCCCCACCATCAAGAAGTGGCCCTATGACCACCATGACCAACAGAATACGGTGGAAGTGATATTCTGCCAGTTACAGGCGAGTCCCTTAACAGACTCATAGCTTCTGCTTCCTGCCTCTTGAGAACCAGTTGCCACTTAAGAAGTGACCACCTGGAGACCACCATTTTGTGAGAAGCTCAAACTACATGGGGAAGCCTGAGAGGATGGGCCAGGATGTAGTCAGAGAGGCCAAGGGGCACCGAGGCATCAGATGGATCAGTGAAGAAGCTACCTCGGAAGTAAGTCCTCCTACTTCTAGTCCCAGTCACCACAATGAGTGCCACAGGGATCAGGAAGAAATTGTCCAGCCAAATCCTTCCTTGGTTCTTGATGCACAAAAACATGGGCAAAATAAAAAGGCTGTTTTAAGCTATAAACTTTGGGGTTGTTTGTTACACAGCAATACAGAACTGTAACACTGCCCCATTGGCCTTAGCTTTGGAAAGGTTTTAGATCTGAGCAAGATTTAAAGGAACTCTGATTGACCTCACTGTCTGAAAATTGATAAAGCATAATTTATACTATTTTACTATAAGAGCACAACTGAGGCCCAGAAAAATTAAGTGGCTTGCTTAGGACAGCCAAGTTTATCTGGCATGCTGTCTAGGCAAGGGGGTGAAGGGAGAAGCCTAGAACTCTGTTCTCTTGTTTCTTTATGCTGTACAGCCATTCTACTTTTTCCAGCTGCTTGACCCAGGCATGAATGTATCAATGAAATAAGTGGAGAACCAAGACTTTGTGACTGGAAGAAAATGCACAACAACAGATATAGATTTCAGTTCATCATAGCTATATATGACCCTCCAAGAGAGAATACTGACTTCCACCAAAGTAGAGTGTTGCTGGCAGGAAAGCACACTTCTGTTTCAGTTTCAGGAAGAAGACTATGCTCCATCTCCAGTCTGCACTTGCAGTTAGCTGGTGGGGTCAGTGTGAGAGGTGCAGAGAAGCAGAAACGGATGAGAGACCGACTCCACTCTCAGTGGTTCCTTTAGAGGCCAAGAAGAAGCAGTTCTGCACTTCTGATCAAAACTAACGAATAAAAGCAAACTCAAACTCTGAATTGAATAAAGTAGCAGATTTCCAATTGTCATATTCAATAAGCTGGCGCCATTAGATCCTCAATATAAAGCATCTGTAAGTCGGGGAACACACGGAGAGGTCAGGGCTTCCAGGCATAGCTTCTTACAAAGGAAGAACAGTCTATCTCAGTAAAAGCTCTCTCATTCCTTTATGTGCTAAGTGTACCTTCCACTATCAATCTCCCTCTCATAACCCTTTCTACCAGGCCTTGTGGAAATTTCTCATGGAAAACATACCACCTTCATCCTTTATATTTCATAAACCATCCTCTCCACATCCACCTCTTACTAACAATCAGGTCCTTCCCTAAGGACAACTCTTCCCTAACAGCTCCATGCAAGGAAATATATTCTCCCACATCCTCTGTATTGTGAGGCCACAAGGTGGGCAAGGGATAAGAAGTCTTACAATTTGCTTTCATCAGTCCTCATCATATCCCACAGGCACTTATGTTCAACAGGTTTATTACATGTTGAATGTACTCATCTTCCTCTATGTTAAACCTGTCATTTTGTCTCTTCCATTTAGTTGGTAGGTTCTGCCTGGTCATTCACACTAGAAATCAAGAAGTTATCTTTGATCTCTCTCTACCCTGCTCTCCTAATCTCTAGCAATCAATGCCAAATTACTAGGTTTCCTCTCGTATTATTTTTAAAACTCGTCCTTCTCTATTCTTTTTTTTTTTTTTTTTTTTTTGTGACAGTCTCAAGCTGTCACCCTGGGTAGAGTGCCATGGTGTCACAACTCACAGCAACTTCAAACTCCTGGGCTTAGTGATTCTCTTGCCTCAGCCTCCCAAGTAGCTGGGACTACAAGCGCCCACCACAATGCCCAGCTATATGTTGGTTCTAGTTTCTATTGTTGTTTGGCAGGCCTGGGCTGGATTCAAACCTGCCAGCTCTGGTGTATGTGGCTGGCGCCCTAGCCATTTGAGCTATAGGCGCTGAGCCATCCTTCTCCATTATAAAGAAGTCCTAGTTTAAACACCTGTCAGCTCTTTCCTGGGCTATTGCAAAACCAGTCTACTTAGCTTGATTCCAAATTCAGATTCCCAGTTGTCCCTGCAAAATACAAATGTGTCCTCATCATTTTGCTTAAACTTTTCAATGGTCTCCTTTGCTTAGAGGATAAAGGCCAAGTTCCTTGACATTATATACTAGATGCTCCATTATCCCACCCTACCCATCTCTTTAGTACAATATTTCAGCCCCTCCGTGTCTCATTTCATTGCCTGTAGTTCTCTCAATGTCCATGCCCCTGCCAATGTTGTCCCCTGTCTGTTGGGGTGCTCACCACCATTCCATCCTCTCTTGCACTTTACCCAGTTGTCTCCTAGTCACTATGGCAAAGCTCAAGCACCCCTGCTGATAGGAAGTCTTTCCTGACATTGTTCTTCATCTTCCACAACCTATAGGTCAGGTCACCTGCTTCTTTGTTCCTGGAAGAAATTCCGGCTACTTCGATCACTCAAACTCTAGCAATTCACACAACACCCACCACTAATGCATTGTGAGGAGGCGACGACATACTCACTCTTTGTTTTTCTAGCACCAAACACCAAGCCTGGCATTATAGTGGATGTGCTTGAGAAATTTTTAATGAATGGATGATTAAATTATGATATTGATGTACATTTCAGGGGATAAATAGGTTCCAAAATATATTAGTTGTCTATTGCTGTGCAACAGCATTGCAACCCACTTAGTGCCTTGAAACAATGCAGATTTATTAACTTATAGTTTCTGTGGGTCCGAAGTCCAGGCATAGCTCAGCTTAGTCTTCTACTTGTGGGTGTCACAGGCTGTGTTCTAATGAGGCTCAACTGGGAAAGAATCTTCTTTCAAGCCCGTGCACTTTTTGGTAGCGTTCATTTTCTTGTGATCTGGACTGAGGGCTTCACAAGCTCTTAGCTAGATGCCACCCTCAGTTCCCTGCCACATGGGTTTTGCCAACATTGCCAGAAAGGGAGAGCATCTCTCAGGGAGGCAAACTTTACAATCTTACATAATATAATCACAGAAGTGACATCCTTCACTTTTCCTATATTGTATTGGTTAGAAAGAAGTCCACCTCAAAGGGAAGGGATGCCAAAAGGGCATGGATAGCTACAGGTGTGGGCCACAGGGGCCAGCTGAGGGTATAGCCACACAAAAGTGAGCACTGAAAGTCCTCATCAGAGGGGCTGTGCAGCTAACACACAAAGGCATGGACTAAAACAGGTTAAGTGGAAAAGGAGCATGTTTATGGGCACACCTTGCTATACATAATCTTAAATAATTTATTGCTCTTTATGGAAATGACCTTTATGTTACTAGAGAATTCTGTGATTATTAAGAATTTCTATAAAACATAATTCAACGTTTGGGCATAAATGTGAAACTTAAATCCTTGACCATTTCCTACTTTGGTATTCCTTCCAGCACCATTATTTTTGTAACTGGTTCTTCAGATAGTCTAGAATCTTATTAAATCATTTATTTTTCATCCATTTTACAGGGTGTTTGGGGCCTAGGAGGCAGAGCTTTATTTAATATATCTCAATAATTTATGGCCAACAATACAGTAAGGAAAATGTCTACCTCATAAAAGCTGAAATTTGAAAAGTGAGAGATGTTCAAATTTTCCTCAGAGAAAGCAAAATTTATGAAAATAAGGCAAATCAGGGAAGTATACCGAAACATTTCCAAACACAAAGAATGTGCTTAATGCAACAGTGGTCTTTAAACGTGCTCCTGTGGGCTATACCACATCTTTAACAAACATGGCAGCCTGTGCCTCTGCCATGACTGGGCCTGTCATTCTCTGGACGAATCAGGCCTGAATGTAGCCAGTGACACAGCAGTCACCTCAAGGCATAACTTTGTCTCAAGGCCTTCCTACATCCTGTGTTAAAGGGCTTCAAACCTTTTTATAAATGTATGTTTCTCCTCGGAGTGGTTCTCTTGTCTACCCCCACCCCCGACCTTGGATTAATCACAACAGTCATGGAGAAGGTCCCAAAAGCCTTTCAAGAAATATTACGAACGAGGAAAAAAAGGAAATGCAACTTCTGACATTCCATTAGAAACATAAAGCTATTTGCCATCATTTGAAATGATTTGGAGACTGGACCAACCTGGCCCCCCAAAGAGCCAAGGAGGTCAGAGCCGCCAGAGGGAAAAAGCCTCTCTGGCCTCTCTTTAAGGTGTTCAGGAGATAAGAAAATTCTCCAGCCAACTTTTAAGCCTCTAAGTATTATAATTTCTGAGGTATAGCCATTATTAGAATTTCAGGAGTTGTCACAAAATCCAACATCACCCCAAGGATTTAACTGGAAAAACATCCTTCCTCAAGGGCAGGACTAGGTGACAAAGGGTACGGCCAATGCCCTGGTAAGGCCTTAAAATGTGGAGGATGGGATATAAAGTCTACAAACCCACCAGCTCCAGAACTCGACTCCCAACACTGGGTTTTAATTAAGTATTGGTTTTAAAAAGAGCCTGGGGCAAAGGTTTTGGGATCAAAATCACCTTCACCTACTACCTAGATGGGACATTTCACTTCTCTTCTGTAAATTGCCCATTTCATAGGTTAAGTCATTATAATGGAAGCCTGAGCTGGGATTCAGAAAGCTCAGAGTCCCTGGTTGACCAGGCACAGGGTGGAGGGGTCACCAGAGGACTGGTCAGATATCTCTACACAGGAAAGACTAGGGTCCTTCAAAGAGCTGAACGTATCCAGGGACAACAGACAGCCAGGCCATGAACTTGACTCAGGGTTGGAGGCAAACAGTGTTTCTGGTTGTGCAGACACATACCTGGCCTAGACTCTCAGCTGGGCCCAGAGAAGAGAAGGTGACATAGGAAAACTTAGGAGATGTTTTTGGTAAGGGGCTCTGGGTGACATGGGGGCACAGGCAAGCCCCCAAGGGACCTCCAGGCACTTGGAGGGGGTTTTGCGATAGGTAAAATACGCTGTGTGTGGGTGGGAATCAGAGTCAGAAATATCATCACCCTCAGTGAGACTCTCATTGGAGTCACAAGCAGCATGGGCAAGGGAGATCTGAAGCATTATTAGCATTACTGTTCACATAGGGAAAAGGTTAGGAACATTGTTTTTTGCAATTTTTGGTCAGGGCCGGGTATGAACCCACCACCTCCAGTATATGGGGCCAGCGCCCTATTCCTATGAGCCACAGGCACCGCCCCGGAACATGTTTTTATGAAGCCATATTTTATGATATTTTCTTTAAACTAGGTGAAAGGCAAAATATTCCTTCAGGAATTGTGAGGCAAAAACCTTTCATCACCAACCCAAGCTAAATCATGCTAACTGAAGTCCCTTTCAGTGACATGCTACGTCACGTCTCAGCTTAGCTATGCACAGCTCCCACAATCACCCCGAATCCCACATGAACCCCACTTCTCTGGAGGGGGGCTGTGGAGGGACTGCAGCAAAGCTTCTGTTCCGAGTAGGCTTAAAATGGAAATTCTAGTCCCATTTCATAAAAGATGACTTCTGAGAAATCCCAAATCTACTTCCCACTGCTCAAGGGTTCTTCAAACTCCATTTTAATTAACAACGTTTCAAAGGAAATATCCTTTGTCTGTTTATTCTTTAAAAAGGAAGTTCAGGTTTCCTTCCATCTGAAATCGCTTTATTGACTCGACCTGCAGTAATTCCCTCAGGTAGGTATCACCAGCACATCCAATTCAGCTAAGGATTGGATTCGATTACTGGCAGGTAAACAACTTACCACCTCCACAGAGTCGGTCCCTAATGAAATCCTCGCCTTATTGAATGGAACACTCCTTTATGAAGGGAAATGTTAAAAGACGTTCTTGCCTAAGGGTGCACTTCGCTGCTACATAGTACTGAGGGTTCACGGAGCCACAAGAACACTGCGTCTGAAGAAAAGCGAGGTCCACGGCCACAGGCAGCCCAGCCCTGTGCCTACATCAGTACAAGATCCCTTATCAGGAGGGCAATTTGTATCAAAAGTCTCAATTTAGACCCAGCTACTCCATTTACAGAAATTAATTTGTACTAAGAAACTGAATTTAGTGTAATAAGCTACAAAGATGTTCACTGTAATGTTGTTTAAGGAGGGAAAAACTGAAGGAAACTAGTGGTCAATGATAGGAAATGGTTAAATCATACAATTAAGTATCTAACAGGCATGTTCAGACATTAAAAATAATATAATAGGAAGCATATAAACAGGGAAGAATGATATTACAGTGAGCAAAACAAGTTATAAAATAGCTTAAACAATACCAAAGCACAGTCTTAGAAGCATATACATTGGCTGGGCCTGGCGGATCACTGTGGGAGGCCGAGTGGCTGGACCACTTGGGCTTAGGAGTTGGAGACCAGCCTGAGCCAGAGAGAGACCCTCTCTCTACTAAAAACAGAAAAACTAGCCAGGTGTTGTGGCCGGTGCCTATAGTCCCAGTCACTTGGGAGGCTGAGACAAGAGGATTACTTGAGCCCAAGAGTTTAAGGTTGCTGTGAGCTATGTCACCAAGGCACTCTATGCAGGGCAATGGAGCAACAGACTCTGACTCACAAAAATAAAAAAAAATAAATAAAAGCATATACATTGAAAGGAGACCTGAAGGATAAACACCCAAACATTAATTTTATTTATTCTTAGATGGTAGTTTGATGGGTAAGTTTTAATTTCCTCTTTTGTTCGTCTGCATTTATAAATTTTCTACAATAAATATGTATTAGGTTTTGTTAATAAAAAATGGAATATTTAGTTAAAGTTAGAAGAGATATGTAAATAATTTAACCAAACTCTCCATTATGTAGATAGTAATGCCGTAGCTTAAACAGCTGTACTAGGGAAAGAGACATTCTACCACCAAGAAGGGGATTTCTTAAATCACTATTCACATAGATATCATCTTCAAATTGAATTTGAATTTGAATTACAAACTTATCAAAATAACCTCTAAATTCTGAAAATAAAGGCCTTCTAGAATCCATCAGCTTCCCTGGCTCACTGATACTACCTTTGAAATACATAACGGATGCCATGGATTGCTCCTCCCCAAAAAATGCACCTGACCTCAAAGGGAAGTTTAGCACATTGTTTCTGTGTGCTCAGATGATATGGGTGGAAAATGACAGAATAACAAAAAATCAAATAGACTACTATAAAACATAGCATGTACATATGATAACTCAGTAATATTTTGTAAAATGTTTGCCCTGAAAATTATTTTTAATATCTGCATATAGTCAACATTCACCTATTTACCGCTATGACTCTGAAAGTAAATCACACCCTGGCATATATAAACTCATTGTCTCTCTCTCTCCCCTCCTCTCCCTTACCCCTTATCTCTCCTTTCCCCACAGAGCAAAGGACTGAATGGAAAATTCCACAGAACTGATTGAATCGGAGATGTCCATACCAGCCATGAGACAAATGTCTGTTTCAGACTGGCTCCAACCCCTGCCAAATGCCTGAATCAAATGGATTTCCCATCAGAATGGAGGATTTGTGTCCCATTAAGGTAACTAATTCAATCAAGTCTTCTCTTGCACCTTCTTCAGCCACACCACCTGAATGCCCTTCAAATATGCCTTGTCGATAGGATAGACACACAGCTATTTAGTTTTATGGGGAGCGATTCTAAGTGTTCTAGCTCTAGGGAGTATAAAGGAGGAACTTGGTGTGAGGCAGGTGCCCTCTATTAAAGCCCCCACTATTTCCCTGTGCTGCCCTTTGGAATTTAACAGGCAGGCCTACACTGTCTGTGGCAGAGGGCCCAAGCAGACCACACCTGGGGAAAGTTCACTTTCAGCCCTTCCATTCCCTTCTCTGGGGGCCTGCCAAACAGTATTTGCAAAAAGACTCATCAGCCTGCCTCAAAGAGTGGAAATAGACGTAGACAGTTAACTTGTCACGTGCGAAAAGTGCTCTGCAAGGTACCTGAAAACACATCACACGGGCAACCCTCTGGCCCTGAGCCATGGGTTTCAGAAGGTTTTTCCAAATAAAAGAAAAAAATTTCTCAGAGAAGAAATGACCTAAGGTCAGTGAGATCAGGCTCTGGGTGTAACACAGCTTGGGGTGAAGGCCGGGGAGCTAATCATAGAATCTTTGTCTTAATCAAGGTGAAAGTTTAAAGTATACAATTCAGTGGCATTTGGTACGTTCAAAGATGCTACCACCACCTACCTATATCAAGTTCCAAAACACGAGCATCACGCCAAAAGAAAACCCCACACCCATGGAGCAGACGCTCCCGGGTCTTAGGCTCTTTAGCACAAAAGCAGGTCTGACGGTGAGGTATGTTCTCGAAATGTCCAATCTGAGTCTAATGTCAGGGCAGGAACTGCACCTCTTGGGTCCATCACAGCATCCTTAGCTCCAGCAGAATGACACAGCTCACAAAAGAGCCGCAAGAAACATTTGCTGGAGGAATGTTGAATGTGCCAAGCAACTTGGCTTGGTACTAAGCCAGTGACCCACTCACCCTCTCCCCCTCAGCCCTGCACTCTGAGCTGGGCCAGGTGATTGGTTCTGAAAGCTGGAGATCTGGAAGGGGCCGGCACATAGGTGAGAGTAAAGAAGGACCAAGTTGGATGATGAGGTTTACTGAGTACTTCCTAAGTGATCAAAGCTTTACGTGATCTCATTTAATTCACCATGGGGACCCCTGCAGCTTGGAGAAACCCCTCATCTGCAGTGACGGAGCTGATAAGCATCAGAGCCCAGGCTGGGGATGGGCAGGATAACTCCTGCTTCCTAATGCTAGACCAAGGCCATCTTACAGGTGAGGAAATTAAGGCTCAGAGCATCATTCTTCATTAATTACACCAAAGCAGGGTAAACCCAGGGAAGCAGAGAAACTGCAGGCCTCTCAATACTTCAACGTCAGGGTGGGCGGCAAAGCTGTGAGTTGATGTCGCAGTCCAGAGGGAGAGTCCTCACTCCCCAGTACCTCAACCACAGGCCTGATGCCACTTTCCAGTGTGCTGGAAACTGTGCGTGGATCCTATGAGGGACCGAAGCTATTGCTAGAAGGCAAACCTAATCTACAAAGTGATACACAAAACATTTACATTACGTTGTGCACGTAAAGTGAAAGTCAAGCATAACTTCCTAGCCACCTGAATACCCATTGTTTAAAAACTTTCAATGTTTCTGGAACAGAACATTGGAATTCTTGGAACAGATGGCAATGCCAATCCCAACAAATAATTTTTCCCCTCCTTCTCAATATTTTAAAGCTCTGTCTCTTTTTCTCAGGAAGAGAGAGGACACCAATGTCAGACTGATTATTTAAATCTCAGCAACAACACTCTGCAATCCATGCTGCAATGACACCTACTTTCAGACATGAAACCCGAGGCCCAGAAAGATGATTGTAGCAAGAGGTGTCACTTGCACCAAGCTGCAGCTCTGGAGGCCAACAGCTACCAGGACAGGCACATGGAAAGATGGGAAGGCAGTGAGGGGAAGTTGATTTCCAGGGTCACCAGGAACAGTGCAGGATAATTTCCATCCCCACAGACCAGGTGGGACAGACAAATAGTTCTGAAACTACAAGTTAATTTTTCCCTCCCAATAATATTGTCCAGCAAGTAGAGGCTACCTTATTCTGTGGCTTATTTGGTTAAGCTCAAGTCGTTATTAATATGTCAAATTTTTTTTATCAGTATTGCTTTATTTGAAGCTTGTGATCGTATTCTAAAAGATTTTAAGTGTGATTTTATTTTTTATTGGGATTTTAGTCTTCTTTTATTTATTTATTTTTTTCATGAACACATTTAAGCCATTATGGGATTCTATGTGTTGATTATTTATACAAATTGGAGTGCTTACATCCTACAACATAGCCTTCACCTCATTTACCCAATTACAGCATTAAGACATTTGGGTTCTACACCTGATATATCCAACTTGTACTTGCAATATGCTCCATAGGTGTGGTCCCCCTACTAACCCTCCCTCTATTGACCCACTCTCCCCCTCTTCCTTCCCTTCCCTCCTTCATCCTGGGCTATAGTTGTCTTTCATTTTTCATATGTAAGTGTGAGTGATTATAAATTGGTTTCACAGTAGTACTGAGTACATTGGACTTTTTTTTTTCCATTCCTGAGATACTTTACTAGGAAGAATATTTTCCACCTCCATCCATGTAAACATAAAAGAAGTAAAGTCTCCATTTTTAATGCTGCATAATATTCCATGGTATATATATAAAACAATTTATTAATCCATTCATGAGTTGATGGGCACTTGGGCTTCTTCCATGACTTGGCAATTATGAATTGAGCTGCAATGAACAATCTAGTGCAAATATCTTTATTGTCAAATGATTTTTGGTCCTTTGGATATACACCTAGAAGAGGAATTGCAGGATCAAATGGCAGGTCTACATTTAGATCCCTAAGAGTTCTTCAAACTTCCTTCCAAAAGGAACGTACTAGCTTGCATTCCCACCAGCAGGGCAGAAGTGTTCCCTTTTCTCCACATCCATGCCAACATCTGTAGTTTTGGGATTTTGTGATGTGGGCTACTCTTACTGGAGTTAGATGGCTATCTCAGAGTGGTTTAGGTTTGCATTTCTCTGATGATTAAAGATGATGAGCATTTTTTCAAGTGTCTGTAGACCATGCGCCTATCTTCTTCAGAGAAGCTTATATTCATGTCTCTTGCCCACAATGAAATGGGATCACTTGTTTTTTTCTTAGGAATAAGTTTGAGTTCTCTGTGGATTCTGGTTATTAGACCTTTGTCAGAAATATAACTTGTAAAAATCCTCTCCCATTCTGATTACTGTCCATTTGCTTTACTTAGTGTGTTCTTGGCAGTGCAGAAGCTTTTTAATTTGAT
>CAUYON010044906.1:0-64915 GCA_963573935.1 Arctocebus calabarensis
CCCTAGTAGCTGGGACTACAGGCGCCCACCACAGCGCCCGGCTATTTTTTTGTTTTGCAGTTCGGCCGAGGCCGGGCTTGAACCCGCCACCTTCGGTATATGGGGCCGGCGCCCTACTCGCTGAGCCACAGGAGCCGCCCGGTGTTCCTGTTCTTATCTCGAATTAGACCTTTCGGCCTAAAGTTCTTCTATGTTGTCCTTCCTATCAGTTGGCAACATTTATTGATTTGTTGTACCCCTAAATATGGCATTTATTCGTTGTTTATATTTTACCTTTTTAAACATTTTTTGTGATTTAAAACATGTTCCTTGCTAAAAATATTTTCCCCCACTAAAATCTCTTTGCTCTTTTTTTTATTAAGTCATATACACATAGATCATGAATACATTTATGCATATGTGGGGTACAATGTGTTGATTTTTTTTTAATACAATCTGATGTGCTTATATCAAACCAACCAACATAGCTTTTGCCTCATTTTTTACTTAAATATTGTGTTAAGACATTTGAAAACAAATAAGATCACAGTTACTGTCCGGGTCAGTTATATATCTGCTGCTAAGTATGTGTCAGATGAGGTCTATGCGGGGGGACTGACTTTCTCCTTTCTTAAGCCAATAGTTAGTTGGTAAAGCTTTACTAGCCTGAGAGCTGCATCTTGGGACTGGATGTTGCACAGATTCTTGAAACTGTGCACTGCGTGGAATTATCTCAGTGTGGGCATTGGTGCTGAACACAGTAGACCATAAAATTCCATTTCATTTCTGTTGCATAAACATAGGATCACAAATAGCGTGATTATTTCTGGCAACCTCATGCGTCTTAGCTAGGAGGAAGATGTAGGAGAATATGAATACTTTAAATATATTATAAGCTTCCCCACATGAGCTGACCAAGTGCTTTGGGCTCTAGCCTTTAAAGGGGTCAAATATAATGACATCTTATCCTGCCATTTGCTGAGTTCTTACTGTGTGCAAGGCACTGTTTTTATGATTTCATTTATGTTATCACAGCTAGACTTTAAGTCAACATTGTAGTGTTTTGTGTTCTCACTTTACAGCTGAGGGAATGGAAACTGAGAGGGCATGAGACTGTGCAAAGCTGAACAGCATGGGAAAGAAGTGGGCCTGGAACCCTTGTTTTTTGTTTTTTGAGACAGAGCCTCAAGCTGTCACCCTGGATAGAGTGCTGTGGCGTCACAGCTCACAGCAACCTCCAATTCCTAGGCTCAAGCGAGTCTCCTGCCTCCACCTCCCAAGTAGCTAGGACTACAGGCGCCTGCTACAACGCCCGGCCATTTTTTGGTTGCAGCCTTCACTGTTGTTTGGCGGCCCGGGATGGATTCGAACCTACCAGCTCAGGTGTATGTGGCTGGCGCCTTAGCCCGTTGAGCCACAAGCACTGAGCCGGAACCCTTGTCTTTTGACCTCAAAACTTACGACTGCCTGCACAGAAATCTCCGTCACACAGGCAGAAACAATTTACTTCTCTCGCCATTTCTTTGGTCTTGCTTGGCTTTCCTGGGGGATTTCTCAGGCACAGAGGGTTCAGGTTGTCTGCTTTGTCTCAGTGTCTCCTGGGAGGCAGGCGGTGGGGCCTCAGCGACAGGAGGAATGCTAACTTTGACAAAGATTAGCTCTAGAAAAAAAGGTAACAACCCCTTGGGTGGTGCCTGTGGCTCAGTGGGTCCTGCGCTGGCCCCATATATCGAGGGAGGCGGTTCAAACCCAGCCTCAACCAAACTGCAACAAAAAATAACTGGGCGTTGTGGCGGGCGCCTCTAGTCCCAGCTACGTGGGAGACTGAGGCAAGAGAATCACCAAAGCCCAGGAATTGGAGGTTGCTGTGAGCTGTGACGCCACGCAGGGCAATAAAGTGAGACTTTGTCTCTAAAAAAAAAAATTTAACATCCCCCTGTTTGCAACTTCACTTTTAGCTAAAGAAGCTAGTGTCCAGAATGGTTAAGTTGGCTGTCTGGATAGGAACTGCCAATTAGGAAACCCATATGGTAAGAATTTGTGGTCAGAGAAACAAAACTGTTTGAGCGCAGCCTCTGCTGCTATCGTATGATTTGCACGCACACCCCCACCCCACCAGCACATGTCTATAGGAGCTGGTCAGGGACTATTAATAAGTAAAACAGGGAAGGCATGAGACAGTAGGGAATGATGGAGCCTGGTCTACATGGAAGGGAGAAGAAGGGTGCATTCTCTCTTCACCTGAAGGTTAAGAAAGTTAACAGTCACAAAATCCGAAGGACGTGGTGGCCAAAGTGATGCTGAGTTTTGAGTCTGTGCCTTCTGCAGTTAGTGTGGTAGGTCTGTGACCGCAGACATTATGTCTTTTTTTTCTTAACTGCTAATTGTACTTGGTACCTGATAGGCACTCTTTAAATATGTTCTGAATGAACGAATCCATGTCAACCTCAGTTTCCTTCATGTATCAAATAGCTATGATAACAGTTCACAGATAAAGGGATAAAATGAGATTCTTCGCAAAGTGCACTTTGCACATAGTATCTGGTGAGTGTAAGTGATGACAGCAATGTGGCTGTTAATAGTTTCTACTAATCAATTATTTATTACCATGTCACTCCTTCCTGCTTTACTCAGAAGCAATCAACTTGAGAAAAGACCTAAGGCCATCGAAGTGTGACTCAGACTGACTGTGGGGACTCTTCCCCCTGCCACTGCTCTTTGGTCCTGCTGTTGCCCTACATTTTCTAAAGTGGTTTTTAGACTCTGTATCTCACCAGTAGCTATAGGAAATAATGAGATAATCTAACAGATTTCTGCCTTGTCTCCTCAATGATACCAGTTTTTTCCTTCTTTGGCATTTATATCAAACATATAATCAGTAGATCAGCTAGTTTGAAAATAGTCTCTACTGCAGAAATTCACCCCATTAGATATCTGTGCCATCAAGTCCAGGGAAAGCAAATTTCCTCTCTGCAAGTGAGCCACATGTGGGTCAGGCTGGGCTCAGACTTTCACTCTTGCACCTGTGTTTTCGTGCCTGAATATTTTATGGGCTCAAAGATGCAGTTACAATTTCCTTGCTTTCTGAGAACATTTAGCTTGTTCTACTGGGTGTTTAGATTCTCAGTGGTAGGGGGATGTGTGTTCTAGCTAGAACAAAACGAGAGTTGTCAGTCATAAGCAAACTCTCATCACATTAAATTTTATATATGCATATATATACAAATAAATGTATATATAGTTTTAAAAATATATGAGTTAGAGTTAGAATCACTGATACAGCATATTCTGATGAATGTCAGAATGCCTCAGGAGATGAATACTTAAGTAACATGCAGAGTGGATTATATTCTTGCATGTGCTCTAAAATTTGGATTTTCTAGTATTGACTCTGCCATTCAGAAAATCAAAATAACTTTTCGAGGCATGTGTACTTGGAATTCCATTCATCTTCTGTAATAATAGTCCAGGTAACACTGGTTTAACAATTTGACAAATTGTCTTCTTATGTAATAGTCTGCACTCAGGCAATATAGGGCTCATAGGTGACCCTATCAGAGGTCTAAACTACTCTTGTCTTGTAACTCTGTCATCTGTTACCCATCTCAGTTATCTCAGCTGGAAGGCACAAAGTATGGGGTAGGTCCTATTCTCCTTATGAGTATGTCCTGCCTCCGTGTTGTCCTGTTGGTCAGAATTTTTTTCACTTGTACATACCTAGCAGCAAGGGAAGCTGTGATATGTAGTCTTGAACTTGGGTGGCCATGACTCCAGGTAAAACTTGGAGGTTTTGTTACTCATTTTGTTCAAATGAGTCGACATATTCTATGTATAATCTTCTCCCTGTGATAAGTCTGTTTGTCCTATTTAGTGTCATGTCCCCTGCCTGACACATCATTGATGCATAAAATGTGTGGCTTAACTAAATGAATAAAACCAAACTCATCTCACCTGTGGAATTTCCTGAGTGTGGAGTTCTTAGTAACTCCTTGTCACCTCCCTTTCATGCTGTTTAGTACATTCCAAGAGGTTATAGGTATAACCTCTTCCCCTTCCTCATGTACTCTTTACTTGGTCTTACAATGGCTGCCATGTGCAGCTCCTACTCCCCACATCTCCCTACACCAGACCCAGCACCCACATTCCCTCTTACTGTTGTGCATTTTCATATGCTGAGGCCCTTCCCCCATCCTTGTCTCTCACCTTCAAACACATTCCAGTTTGCTCATTTCTTCTTTAAAAGTGCGATCTACAGAATGGAGCACAGTTTCTCAGTTTTGCAAGTAACAGATGGACAGAGCATGTCTTGTTTCGTGTGCTTTTGATGGACACCCTGCCTTCTCCAAACTCTTGACTGCAGCTTCTTTCTTTGTGGCACAGAGAGAGGCAAAGATATGCATGTGCACACACATGGCCACCCACATATCCCACTCCACCAAGACTACACATTGAATAAACTTCAGAGCAAGTGGATCCTTCTTTAGAACCTGGAAGAAAACCACTTAGGCAAGTAAGGGTGGGGAACCTGCAGCCACAAGGCCATGTGCTGCCTTCTGGCTCCCTGAGTACAGCCTTTTGACCAAATCCAAATTTTACAGAACAAATACTATTAAACAGGGATTTGTTCTGTAAAGTGTAGATTTGGTCAAGGGGCTGCATTTGGGGATCTGGAGAGCTACGTGTGACCTTGAGGCCACTGACTCCTCACCTCCGCCCAAGTGATACATTTTGTCCCACTCTTATTGTGCTAGTGCCCATTTAACCAAGGACTTTGCTGCTGATTTAATGTTGTTTTTGGTTTTACTCTCATTCTTAGATGCATATTACACTTTCTACATATTTTCAAGATGTCTCAATTCCAAGAAGGCACTTTGTATATTACATGTGTATATTAAAATTATATTAATATTAGCCACCCTGACTTAACCCTTTGTCTTGGACATTGTTCTGTGTACTTCATGTAGAATATTTAATTTATTAACTGCTATGGTTTGAAGATGGTGTCCCCTCCAAAATTCAAGTTGAGACTTAACCCCTAATGCAATAGAAGGAAGTGGCGTGGCCTTTGGTGGAGATTTGGTCTTGAGTGCTTTCCTCTCACAAATGGGGTTAGCACCCTGATAAAGAGGATCAAAGTTGAAGGGAGTACTGTCTTGCCCTTCTGTTCCTTCCACTGTGTGAAGACCCAGCATCCCTCTCTTGCAGAGGGTGCAGAAAAAGGTGCCATCTTGGAAGGAGACAGCAGCTCTCTCCAGACAGCAGTCATGTGCCCTGATCATGGACTTCCTGACCTATACAACCATGAGGCATAGATTTATAAATTACTAAGTTTTAGGTATTTTGTTATAGCAATGCAGATAGATGATGGCAATAACCTGTAGGGTAGGTACTGTTTCCCTTTATAAAACCTGAGGCTAGTAAGGCAAGTACCTTGCCCAATAATTTTTTTCAAAGATGAGTCAGTAACAGGGGGTCTATTTCCAGAACTCATGTCTTTGAGCAATCATTGAGCTCAACTGTATTCACCTGTGACTTTGAAGCTTGACTTTGACCAGGGGGAGCCATGGCTATTCATCATGGTTTACTATGCATTAAATAAATGAAAACCAGAAGCTTGTCACAGCACTCCCTGCCTTCCTTCTCCACACACACCAGGCAAAACAGCTGTGCCCAGTCTGCTGGAGATACACAAGTGGGGGCCAGACTGGGAGTTCTTTGTTGAGAAGGGCTGATTCTATTGCATCTGCGGAGCTCCAATCATGCCATTTTGCCTTTTCTTCTCATGTCTGCCGCAAAGTGGGGATAAGCTCATTGGAGTTCTTTCTGACAATGCAACATCTTGGGTTATAACATCTCAGAGCTTTACATTCTAGATGTGGAAACTGCATGTTATTTATAGCTGGCCCATGAAGAGAATTACCTGCAGTCATACTAGAGAAGGAATACCTTCTGTAGTTTTAACTTTATCAAAAACCAGCCCTGCAAAAACAGGCTCTTATAAAAGCCATAGGAGAGGAACAGGGTGTATGGCTTAGAAGCGAAATTTGGTCCTTGAAGAAGTTCAGAAAAGCGAGTGATGTACACTGAAGAGATGCTTTTAATCCTCATAGGGATCTTGCAAATCAAATGACCAGGCAGACAAGGTTTTCTTTTGTGACATCCCTAGGAGATGCTGTGAACTAAAACAGGAACCATCTTCTCTAAATATAGTGTGCCCTGTCGTTTAGATGAGATGTAGAATCAAAAGAAATAGCTCAGAATATCCGGTTGCTAAGTCTTTCCTTGAAGGATGCAAGCGGTGGAGGAGACCTAACCTGTGTGAGGGACTGCTTTCTGGAGAGTCAGTGGAGGCAATTCAAGTGATTGAATATGGCCACCCAATTAGCTTCCCTGCCAGGTCTTTTAATGTGAGAATTGTTGGTCACTTCTTTTTGACCCTGGCTTCTTCGTGGTTGCAAATTTTGCTTTTGAAGTGAGCTTCGAGGTGCTATTTCACATCCTGGACGTTGTAAGTTGCAGTCCTCCCAAAACTAAACCCAGATTCCTGGCCAGGCCCATCTCTAGACATTGCTCGTCAGATCCAGAGTCTTAGAAGCCATTTGAAACACACTTATCCTCATTGAGAATTTGAAGTTGGTATTTCCATTATTCAGATCAGATGCTTAAAAATGTAAAACCAACTTGCCCTTGATGAAGGCAGCTGAAGCTGTCACACTTTATAAGTTCTCTGTTCTTTTCTTTGAGGCCTAGAAACTTGGAAACATTTTCACAGCTTCTTGCTTATTTTAGAGGCAAGAAACATGCAGCAGAGCGATCACATTTTTAGATTTATAGCAGGTGATGGCAAAGGAGAACATTGTGCTCATCGAACTGCTGGTGCCACTTCCAGCTCCCAGCTTCACTATATTTATTAACATCTTTTGAGTAAAGTCTTAAAATTATCTATTAAGTACAATTTTTCACCTTTTCTGACAGATTACTAGTGCTGCCAAGAAGCTTTTAAGCTGTAAATGAAAAGGAAAAACAATCCTGCATTTGATCTTGGGAGTTTTTTTTTCTTCTTCAGTAAATTGTCTTAGAATAGAATTTTGCCATGAGTGCTTTTCATTGGAATTTTAAACCATAATACCACCTTTTCCTTCAGTCTGGACTCAAGGTTTCCCACTGTTCTAAAACTGCGTTTGAAGTTATCCATCTTATCTTAGTAAAGATTTTAAAAGTACTCTTCCTTTTTATTTAAATTTCATTTCTCTGTAGTTAACTAAATCTGAATGATTCATTTTATCAAAGCTTTAATATGTATTTTTTTCTGGACAGCTTATCATTTCTTTCTCTTTTCCCTGTTACATTTTACATTTAAAACATTTTCCATATTTGGCTGGATAACCACTTGATATGGGTATATAAACTTTTTTGTATGAACATAAATTCTGAAAATGGATTTTAAGACAGCATTTGCCCTATCTTATCCTGAAAATTAGAAACTTTTTGATCTGGAAAAGGACTTTTGGTATGCTTCATATATTTCCCTGGAGTTTTATGTAAATTGAAATTTATTGGGAATCAAATCCAATTTTAGCTGTTCTTGAGGAATCTGTAAATGCTAGTAGAGAAAAGAAATTGATTTAATATTCAGCACTCTATGACGAATACCGCCATGTTGGAAATGTGCAATTGTTTCATCTTAGTCAGTTTTCCTTATAGCCTTTCAGAAATGCCTGCTAATGAAAGCTGTGTTACCAGTTACTTTTTAGGGTATGGTCAGTTGAAATATTTGCTATTGCTCTGTATCTTATATAAAGTTTAAACTTTAAGCTTTAAAATCTAAAATCGAAAATGATAATTTTCATTATAGTTGTCCCTTTTTCTGGAAGAAATTTGCAGGTAGATCTTCTGGAATGAGAAGTGTTGCTTAACATTTTCATCACTCACTATCCAGGTGTAATTGGTTTCCAGATTTTTGCTTTGGGTGATGAAAACTTTTATAAGGCTATTAATTTCCATTATAATTAATATAAAAATTGATCTTTATCTCTGAATAGAAAAGTATATTTAGACATCAATAATATTAGCTTGAAATGACCTGCCACAGTTCTGTGTAAATGTGTCATTTCATCTATAATAGGTAGAGATTATTGACGTCACTGGGAAAACAGGGAGAACACCCTTCGTTCTCACATGGGTTTTATTAGAACATGTTTTAGTGGTGGTGGTTTTGATAAAGTTAAGACCTGAGAAGGTATTCTTTCTCAATTTATGTGTCAGCTCTTCACAGTGCCAGGAAGAACTCACCAGTGTTTTTTTGTTTTGTTTTTCATAGAGTCTCAGTCTGTTGTCCTGGATATAGTGGTGTGGTATCCTACCTAACGGCAACCTCTGACTCCTGGGCTCAAGTGAACCTCTTGCCTCAGCCTCCTGAGTAAGCTGGGACTACAGGTGCCCGCCACAACACCTGGCTGGTTTTTGTATTTTTAGTAGAAATTAGGGTCTCAATCTTGTTCAGGCTGGTTTTGAACTCCTAAGCTTAGAGGATCCACGTGCCTCAGCATCCCAGAATGCTGGAATTACAGGCGTGAGACACCACGCCTGGCAAGAACTCATCATTTTGACAATTAATTGGATCCTGTTTAGTTAGATTGGACCAAACTGGTAGTCACACTGACAGTGTATTTGAAAGCAGTTTTTTTCACAAATTAAGGAAACTTAAGGGAAAAAAAACCCTATTCTGATAAAAAGTGGCTCTGTATTTACTCACATGAAGATTGCAAAGCTCAGTGGAATAACTTGGCAAGAATTGCCCCTAAGCACGCCTCAAACAAGCTCTTGGTCTCCCATTAATTTAAAAAGAGGATGCTGGCCGGTTGTGGCGACTCACACTTTTAATCCTAGCACCTGCTAAGGCAGGTGGATTGCCTGAGCTCAGGAGTTTGGGAGCTGCCTGAACAAGAACGAGACCCCATCTCTAAAAAAATAGGCAAGTGTTGTGGCAGGTACCTATAGTCCCAGCTACTCAAGAGGCTGAGGCAAGAGGCTCACTTGAGCCTAAGAGTTCGAAATTGCCATGAGCTATGATGCCATGGTGCACTACTACAGGTAACAAAGTGAGACTCTGTTCCAAAATAAATAAATACATATATACATAAATAAATGATGTTTATACAGCCAAATTGAGAGTAAAGAAGCTCAAAGCTTATAAAAACTCACAATGATGGACCTAAAGAACAGGTCAATGCTTAATATGATTGCAATGTGAAGATATATTGCTAAGTCTATTGTTACAGGAAGATACTAGGGAAATACACAGAAATCGCCTAACATTTTATAAAGTTGTTTGAGATTTAGCCACATGGAAAAAGGTGCCACATTTTGGATAAGATAGCCCATACTCTGTTTCTGAAATGATGGGCTTCTTGTTTTTAATAATAGCACATGAAATGATTTAAGAATCTCATTCAATTTTGTTCTCCTACTTTGATCCAAAGGGTCCAATAAAATGCTTAATTTTATTAAATATTATTTAAAAAGTAACCACCCATTTTAGAATGCTAAATGAAAAACTTCATCTTGCCCTTTGACAAAGAGATGGGGCTTCTGTACCCAGACTCGCTTGTGCAGTTACATTTGTTACCTCCTGACCATAATGGATTTGCTGGTGTCCACCCATATTTAATGAGAGAAGCTTAGAAGAAAATTCTGTATAATGTTTGAATTGAGAGAAAAGAAGTCTGGAATGGGCCTATGTCTGGGTTTTATTATTAACTTGTTTTTGATGTATTTGCATTACTTAATTTCTCTGTACCTTCTTTAACTTGGAAAGGAAAACATCATTTTCTAGGAAAACATTGAGTAAATAAATAATCAGTCTGTTGATGGGTCATGCACCAGTTGCAAAGGTCATGTGTGAATGAATGCAATTTGAGAAATGCTGCACTTTAGAACATTTAATCTCATAACTGTGTGAACATGCTGCAAGAATTCCCCCCCCCCCCAACTTTACCAATTGCTTGTTTCTGCTCTGATGGTTTCTGCCTCTGATTTGGCATGTCCTCTTGGGTGTCTTGTGATCATTCCTGGTTTGGTTCTCTTGGTAGGATTATCCATGTACTTAAAGAGAGGAACAGATTTTATTCTGTTTTTTATTAATTGCCATGGATTCAATAGGTGCTTATTATACAATGGTCAAACAGATGTGATCTGATGAAAGAAATCCTGTACTTGGGATCAGACAGATTAACATTTTGATCCCAACTCCAGCCTGTCCTTACTGGATCTCCTTAAGCAAATTAACATGTAGCTCTTCACATTCTTTTTTAGGTATAAAATAGGAAAAAAGACCATCTGCCAAACTTGAGTGGATGAGAGATAATAGTCAATTATGTGCCTGTGATAACTGTCGTATTGTCACAATAATTTAAGGACCAGTATCTTGCAGTCGCCAAACATGCTTCATTCATGTAAAGGGCTTAGCCCAATGTCTGAAATATGTGACTTTCATCATTAAGATTTTCTGTAGGGGGTAATTGCAAAGGGCAGATGATCAGTTAAGAGGCCAGTGGTTATTTGGTGCATATAAAATATGACTTCATACTGAATTAACCACTTAAATTTGATCAATAACTTCCCTTCCTCTTCTATTTTTATTTTTTTTGGCTTTAAAAGCAGTTTTCAAATTGGCCATCTTCGTTGTATATAGTTCTTACACAGTTTGACTCATATTTTGTTGGCAAAAGCTGTTTTTAAAGAAATGTTTGTTGTGCTAACCAACATATAAAAACAGATCTTTTTTTCTTAAAAAGTAGGAACACTTTAAATGTGACAGAAATTAGCCAGATGAGTGTTAGGGCTGTTACCTTTACCTGGACACTTTTCCTGGCTGTCATCCTTACCTGTCTCTGTGGGCTTCTGACTCAGAGTCCAGATGTCATTTGCCATTTGTCATTACACGTTTGTTGTTTTTCGAACAACAGAGTTTGGAAATGCCAGTGTGTGTGTAATTTTTTTTTTAATTTATTTATTTATTAAATAAGGAAAAACAGAAAGTAGACCAGAAACACAGTATTTCCCTTGACTCAATTCACTCTTGTAAGTTTACTTTATGGCCCTTTCTGTCATGTTTTCCCCTTATTAATGGATCAGATGCCGGCTCAGCAAATATTTATTCTCCACTTTATGCTAAGAACTGTGCTAGGTACTTTTCAATATCTCACTGAATTCTCTCAACTAGTGATTGAGATAGATGATGATGGTGATGATCATTTCAATCTTGTAAGAGATGAAGAGACTCGGGAGAGGTTTGGGAACTCACTTCAAGTTACACAGCTAGTAACCAGAAGAGAGAGGCTTTAAAGCCAGATCTGGGCTGGGCACTGTGTCTCACACCTATAATCCTAACAGTCTGGGAGGCTGAGGCCAGAGGATCATCGGAAAACAGATGTTTGAGAGCAGCTGGAGGAAAGTCAAATCCCCATGTCTCCTAAAAATAGAAAAATTTCCAGGCTTGGTGACGTGTGCCTATTGGCCCAGCTTACTCAGCAGACTGAGGCAGGAGGATTGCTTAAGCCCAGTAGTGTGAGGTTTCTGTGAGCTAGGCTGATTACCACAGCACTCCAGCCTGGGCAACAGAGACTATTTAAAAAAAAAAAAAAACTTGGACGATTCTCAGGTATTTTTACCTTTGCTACTTCATAGAAATGCTCCAAACAAAAGTATTACTTCTCTATTAAATATCCTTTTCTTTCTGTTCTAGGGAATAGAAAATGTTTGTGGGGGTAAGGGGGGTAAGGGCGTGTTCGAACAATGTCCTGCATGAGGAAATGTGGTTTTTATATAAGACTAGTAGGAAGAGGATGCAAAAAATGCAAAGGAGTGAAGTCACCTTTAAGTAGACACCTCAGGCTTTCAGAATATTGTTAGCCAGTGGGAAAAATGATAGTACTGTCCTTGAAATGCAGAGTGTTCATAGATTTTTGTCTTGCATCTTGAAGAAGATGTACTTGCCAGGTGCAGAACACTAACTTGGCTTTGCAACATCAAATAATACCCCAAGTATACTGGTGGGTCATTCTAAAGTTCAAGTGAGTTGCATATAAGTCTTTGTGTTTGTTTGTGTTTTCATATATATATGTATGTATATTTTACCTGATGTCTAGGCATCAGATGTAGAGAAATCTCTATGTAAAAAAAAACAAATAACAGATTCTTACAGTATAAAGATAGTTGAATTAGGGGTTGGAGTTTTAGTGGTTCTTAGCCTAACCTCATCCTAGCCTGGAACATTTTGCCTGTCATTTGTTGTAAACTTTTCCTTTTTTTTTTTTTTTTTTTTGATACAGAGTCTAAATCTGTCGCACTGGGTAGAGTGCTTCCGTGAGATCATCGTAGGTCACAACAACCTCAAACTTGGGCTCAAGCGATTCTCTTCTCTCAGCCTCCCAAATAGCTGGGATTACAGGCTCCCACCACAGCACCCGGCTATTTTTAGAAAGGGAATCTTCTTGTTGCTCAGGCTGGTCTCCAGCTCCTGAGCTCAGGTGATCCACCAGCCTCAGCCTCCGAGACACTAGGGTTACAGACGTGAGCCAACAAGCCCAGCCTTGAACCTGCTTTCAAAAACACATATAATAATTCTTACCTTGTAGGGATGTATTGCCTGTGTAGTGCTGAAGAATAATACAAGGAACTTTTATCCCCTCATTGGTTTGCCCTCATCATCAGACCTAGAATTACTATCATTCTCTTGGTGGGTCACTTGGAGAATAGAGAAAACAGAGAAACAAGAGTTTAGATGACAGTCTTAAATCTGGGTTAATCTCTTTATACTTCCTTTAATTCACTTACACTAAAAGAACTCATATTTTTTACCTCAGTTGATATTTATTGAGCAGCTGCTATATGCTTGGGCTCCAGCAGCAAACAAAAAAAAATTACCTATTTTATCAGTAATATCAGGATTCCTCAACCTCAGCACGCCTGGCAGTCTGATCAGGTTAATTTTGCATCTGGGAGCTGGCCGTACATTGTAGGATGTTTATCAGCATCCCTGATCCCTCCTTGCTACTAGATGCCAGCAGCATTACCTCCTAGTTGTAACAATCAAATCTTCCCAGATATTGTTCAGGTGCTCCTTGGGGAGCAAAACCACCCCCTGATGAGAGGCACTGAGTTGTTTGATGCACAATTCTCAAGTATTGATGCCCCTATAATCGGGATGCATCTTACAAACGTTAATTAGTGTCAGCAGGGTGGTTCTTCCTGGCATGTGACATGATACCCGAGCGTGCTTCAGCTGTCATTCTCATCCTCCCCCTGACCCCCGCGGCCCCTTCCCAGAGCCCATAATCACCTGGGTGTGGAGGAAGTCTGCAGGTTAGATGAAGGTGGATTTAAGTCCTTAAGTCAGTTCAAAGAGCTCTATGACTTTATCATAGTCTGAAAATCCCTTTTTCACAGAACCAGACAACTTTATGCTACCCGATAAACTGTCTGAGTTGGAGACCTCTGGATTCATCAGGGACTGGCTGAGAGAGTTGTTGGCCTCTGCCTTGCCAAACTACAATCTTGAAAAAAAATTTTTTTTTCAATTTTAATCTATGGTTTTTCCCTCCTGAATGTACTTACCCTGGTGATAAGCTTCCCCCTCCCCCCACCAAAGAAACTATTCTCATGGTCTAGCATTTATCTGTGTGATTTTAGCTATTAAACAAAAGTATTGTGGGATGCTGAGGGGATGGTTTCATAGTCCCACCTCCTTCCCCCACCCCCACCTGCACTGAAGTGCCCTAGGGCATTAGCGATCTTTTGTAAGGTGTTGCCTTCTGTCTGTACTACAGTGGTGCAGGGATTCTGCTGAGAAAAGAGCATGTTATTTAACCTGTATGTGTGTTATGAAGGCCCCCTTGCAGTTTGTGTGTATGTGTGTGTGAGTTCCTTCTTCTTTTTTGCACCTGACCCCTCTGTGAAGTATACCCGGAGTGGGTAGCACAAGGGCAGAACTGAGTAAGTGACCATGGAACAGTATTAGCAGCTCATGTCAGTAAGGTATACGTTCTCAGCCAACAAACTGTAAGCCCACTACCAGCAATTTCTTACTCTTATAGGAAATATGGTGTACTTTTGACAAAACATCTGCTCCAACTGATACCAAAAGTCCCTAAAAGGAAAGCTGACATGAAGACATAGCTGGATGATTGAGGGAACTCTAAACCAGGAAGGATGAACCTATGGATTTTTCTGGTGGAGTATAATGGCATGCTGTGAACATAAATTTATTATCTCTATTTAAGTAATTTTGCTAAATTAATAAGCTCAGTGAGGGTTGCCATTTATCGCACACTTAATGATACACACACTTTGGCACTATCCTGAGGTGTCAGACTGTAGCATGAAAACCGATGGTAACCCTATGTCCGGCACTGCAGCGGATGCCATTGCTATTGTCCCAGAGGTGAGGGAGATGAAGTGTAGAGACATGAATTGGCTTGCCCAAGATAGTGCTTATTAAGCATCACTACTGAGTAAGCTTTTCTCTGTCCCTGCAAATTCCTTGATAGATTGACTCATTATGTACTTTATTTACTATTGTCTCTTTGTATCAAACGATGAATCCTTCCTTACAGTACTAGACCTGTTGATTGAGTAACAAAATTAAAAGCCCTGCTGGATGGTTATGAACACGCTGCTGGGGATTAGTATTTTGGATCTTATTCATACCATCCCTAAGTCAGCTCCTCCTTCCTTAGCAGTAAATAAGGTTACATTGGAAATATGTTTCAGATTTTCTGTCTATCAGATGTACCATCAAGCCTGTTCTCTAGCAGTAACGCTACAATTGGCAGAAGCCAGGGAAACAAAATATGTTTTTTTTTAATGTGATAAATAAAAATGTTAAGTCCTTACATGCCTGAGAGGTTTGGAATAGAGAACAGAGAAGAATTTAATTTAAGGAGCAGAGAAAGGTTTAATTTAGAAATGATTTCATAAAAGACGTAGGTTATAATGAAGATGGAAGGGAGAGCCTCGTGTGCCACACTTGAGTACTTTTCTGTGGACTTATTTGATAGGGATTCTGGTCCTGCCTTCAGAAGTGCCCTCTGTACTTTGTGAATTGCACTGTGTGTGTTTTAGTCTAGCTGAGATGCTTGTCCTCAGGTAAGCCAAGCACAGATATGATATTTCATTGCAGTGGATTTTTAGCTTGATTATGCAAATGAGAGGCCAGAAATACCTGTACTCAGTAATTATTGTCACTGACTACATCAGTGTGCTATTTTGGCCCTGCTCTCTTCTGTTGCAAAAATTTAAAGACATCTGTTTACTTTCAACTCTCAGAGACCTTTTCAAGCATGCTAGATTTGTAGAACACGAGCTTGTTCTTACATTAGAGTTCCATGTGACATCTTCTTTCTTCTAGAACCTTTTAACAAAATTATTAAAAAATTAGTGAAAACATTGAGCAAATTTAGACATGATATGATGAGAAATGACAGCTCCTAGTAAAGGGAAGAGTGTTCTGCTGAAATCCTTTCTGGAGGATGTATGTTTGGGGTTAAGTAAGGAAGAGTTTCAGAAGTTCTCAGCAGAGATTTATTCTTTTATAGAAAAAGGCCCGGGTTTCTTTAAAAAATCACCAAAGGGGACTGACCAGGGTGATGGTGCTTGTATTAGCAATGATAATTAGTCCAGCTCTATTGTGTGGGCATTTGGGCTTTTGATCCCGTGCTCATTTGTGGGCCTGCAAAAGGAGATAAATTCAGGTGGACGTAAGGTCACTTTTGTGGTGGGACTGTGTAATGAGCATCTGTTCAAAGTATATAAAATGCTTGTTTAAAAGTCCACAGCAATTTATGGAGCTATGTTATAATGTAAAGGACAGAGTACTTGACTCATACCTGAGGAATTATAAAATACATGATACAAGGATGAATTTCAGCAGAAGTGGTCTGACCATAGCCTGGGCAATGTGGCAAAGACAGGTTGAGATAAAGGTCAGAGAGGTACTCAGTGAAGCCATGTCAGTGATGTTTAGGGAATCTAAAGCTTTGGAGGTTACCCAGATAAAAGTGACATATATCCGTTAGGACTTATTCAGGTGTGTAACAGAAAATTCAGGACAAACTATTCTGAAGTAAAAATTGGAATTTTATTGACTGAAGTAACTGAAAAGTCTGTGGCTGGTTCTGGCTATTGGCTTCCCTCCCAGTTAGGCCTTTATTGCCGTGGTCCCTGGCATGGCTGAACTTACATCATCTTCATTTGAAATGGCAGGACAACAAGGGCTCCTTTTCCTAAAATGTCCTGTAAAGATCTTGTCCTTGAACCCAGTCACTGCTAGAATCCAGAGCAATAAATATGTCAAATTGCTAGGTCTGGATTTCTGTCTGCCTCCTTTTCCAGAAGCATTCCTGACACCAGAAAGACTGAGTATGGATTGAGGAGAAGTCATTAGATTGAGAAGAATTGATGCTGGGTGGAGAAGAAAAACACTTGTCCTATAAGGAATAGGGAAAGAAACTAGTTGTGGACTGATGGCTCACACCTATAATCCCAGCACTTTGAGAGGCCTAAGCAGGAAGATCATCTGAGGCCAAGAGTTCAACATCAGCTTGGGCAACATAGCAGGACCCCATCTCTAAAAAAATAAAACTAACCAATAGTCCTGGCTACTTGGAAGGCTGAGATGAGAGGATTCCTGAGTTGGAGGCTGCAGTGAGCTGTGATCAGCCCACTGCACTGCAGTCTAGAGAATAATAAAAGAAAGAAACTGTGATCTGTTTATTCATCCGCTCACTCATCCTTTTTAACAAGGAGTTATTGAGCACGCACTGGGGCCAGGCTGTTCTAAGTGCCCAGAGTTCAGCAATGCACTAAACACCACCAAATCCCTTTCTTTGTGGAGCTTATAACATTTTCATGCTGCTGTTGTGGGGGGAGGTGTCCAGAGGAGCACATGCTCTCCAGATACAGAGAAATTGATTGTTCTAGCTACAGTAAGGGGCAAAGGGGTTGACCGATTCTGGAGTGGGAAAAGGAATCAAGGCAACAGGAGACAGGGCATATTAGAGAAAAGAGGGAAGGGATGGGGAGAGGATGGAAAACCTTGGAGGAGGCAGCTGACTTTGGAGTATTTATCAAGCACAGAGGGATTTAGCGTAGGTGTGGAAAGATCCTTTTTGTTAATTGGGAGTGAGAGTTAATGTATTTACCTCGGGGAATGTAGTCATGATACTGTGTTATTTCAGATGCTTTCCCTGCCCTAGAAGAAGCACCGAGTTGATGATCTAATAGCTTGTTACCACTGTTAATGTCTATGATTATCTTTGTCACAGTGGGAATATAGCTGTCAGGGAAAGTGAAAGGCATTTCTTCTTCATTTTCAGTAACAGAGCTAAAGCTCCAAGGAAGGGGCAAAGGTACTTACTGAAAAATATAAGCAAAACCCAAAAAAGAATCCCAGAGGACCTGCACATGTGTTGGTTTTTAATGGGGATGCTTGAATGGTCTCACCAACACCCTGGTTTTTCCTTCCCCAAAGGTCTTCTTCTTTAGAGTGTGACCTGATAGGCTATAAAACAACAACCAAAAATACCCAAACCAGTCATCCAAACAACACTAAAACCAGGTGTGACAGGGATATTTATAACTGGAGGAAAATGGATTTAAATGAACAGATGGAAAGAGAAAAAACAATTCACGTTTTCTTGTGCGTGGTAGCAGAATGAGGGTCAAATAAAAGTGTAGCCTTTTATGTTCTGAGGGGTACTTACGAGGAGAGGGTCGGAGGCAGGCTGTCTGGGGAAGGAAAGTAGCAACAGAAATTAAGCATGTGGAAATGAATAAGGATCTAGGCATTTTGAGGGGGAAGAAGCCATAATTGAGGTGAGGCTTTGGGTAGGTAGCATTTACCACATGCCACATTCCTCACCGAGGGCCCCGTAATATATATCTTAACTCTTGCACAACTCACCTTGAGAACCAATTTTTGCTAGTTTCACACGTGAGGAATTTGTGTTAAAGAGAGGTTAAGGAACTGCAATTGGCAAGTTGCAGCGCAGGCAATGAAACTCAAAAGACATTTTTTCACCATCCTAAGCCTTTAGAGTTTTTCATTTTTAAAGCCTTGGATTGATTTTTCACCACTACCTCCAATACTGCTGATCATGTGGTAAACATAGCAAAGGTGATCAAGACCCTTCCAGTCCTGGAAGGAATGGCCTGGCATTGGGAATAAGATAATATCTCAGGTTACTTGTGTTCTGAGCCTGGTCCTGAGGATGGTTGCCACACCTGCCCTGAAGGCCTCTGCTGTGCTCCCTGATCTTCTTTGCCTGAACTCTTTCCCGTCTCATTCGCCATCTTCCTAGGTTCCTCCTGTGGTTCTGTAATTTTGCTTATATTTCTATTAAGACAATTATGCCCCTAAATTACATTTTTGTCCGAATGCTTGATTGTGGGAGCTTCTGGGAATTACAGTCTTGCAGAAATTGCATCTTATTTTTTTCATCCCTGTGGTTTTACAGATAGTTGGTGTTCAGTGAATTGAATGTTGAAAGAAAAAGTATAAATGAAAATTTGAGAGAGGCAGTGGTTCTTGTTATGTCTTTCTGACAAAAGACCCAAGAAGAAACCTCAGGAACAGCAACTATGCCTAACATGTTTTTTTTTTAATTGATATTTTAAAACATCATTAGTTGTAGGATCTTGTTTTCTTATATCTCTGGTTTTTGGATAAAAACTCTTTTTTCACTTGGGAAGTCTTGATTGTTCTTGAATTGGCTGATTAAACCCCTTCAATTATTTCACCATATTTATGCTTGCCACAGGAAATGGGAAAGTGGTTGTATTTAGATCTTTAGGTAAATTACTAATGTAAAGAGTCAAAACTGAAAAGAGAGCCCAGTTGCTATATTCTGTCCTGTAGTCATAAGCATCCCCTGGAAGAATATCATTTCTGGGATGAATCATGGAGGCTTTGCAGTACACCTTGGTCTTGCAGTGTGAACAAGTATCTCTGGAGATGAATCCAGGTGTCTCTAAGCCAGGCCATTTCTCCCTTTTAGTTGCCTGTTTCTGCAGAATTTCCACTGTAGGAACTTAGAACTGATTAAAAAATTATTTCTGTAAGTAGTATAGGTGGTTGTGAGTTGTCCCATAATTCTTAAAGATAGTAGCTGTTCACTGTTCCATGTGATAATATTGATACACACCCATACAGATTTTAGAAATGCTTCAGTTCTCTGTAAGCCCCTTCTGACTGTCCCAGTTGATCACTTCCTCCTAGTTACTAGGAGACAGTCATTTCTAATCCAGCCTATTCAGTGTTTTTTATGAGGCCTCTGCTAAGTCTATGCTGAAATAATTTAGGAAGTACAGTGTCTTTTCTAATTGGACCTGGGCAGCTACTTGAATTGTAGCTATGAGTGTTCCTAGTTTTATATTAGTAATAATCCCATATTTAAAAAAATTCACCTGGAATTCGTGTTTCTTTCACTGATGGTAGACTATACCTTACCTTAGGTGTGCTGCAAAAAAAATTTTAAAGATCATTAATTATTTCCAAAAGAAGTTCAAAGCAGGCTCAATGACCGTAGCTCATTGGTTACAGTGCCAGCCACATACACCAGGGCTGGTGGGTTTGAGCCCAGCCTGGGCCTGCTAAACAACAATGACAACAACAACAACAAATAGCCAGGTGTTGTGGCAGGTGCCTGTTGTCCCAGCTACTTGGGAGGCTGAGGCAAGAGAATCACTTGAGCCCAAGAGTTTAAGGTTGCTGTGAGCTGTGACGCAACAGCACTTTACCAAGGGCGACACAGCAAGAGTCTGTCAAAAAAAAACAATTCAAAGCACAGTAAGTATATTCTTTTTTGACTTTTTTTTGATCAACATAATTTAAGTGTGCCCTGGAAGTTTAACTATAGGTTCAAATATGCTGTGAGATAAGAAACGTTGAAAAACACTGATTGAGCAGCAGGATGACTCCCAGTCTACCCTCTGAGGTCTCCCCAAGATCAGAGAGCTCACCTTTTCCTGTGTATCCCCCGTCCCCGTTTCATTGCCTCCTTCTGAGGCAGAGTCTGCAAAGTGTTTCTTGGGGATTGTGCATGGATTTTTTTCTTAGCAACAATTGACTAACTACTGCTGTTTTACAGAGTACTGGAAGGGTGTGCTTTTTTGCTGATGGAGTTGTTTATTTGGTTCTGTGAACTTGTCTTTGTCTGGGTGGAATTAACATACATCTCAAACCCAAATCAAAATGCTGAATCCCACTGTTCCTCTAACCTTACAGGTGGAGGCAGTGGGTGCTTAGCAGCCCTAGGATATATTGCAAACCAAGGGCCCCAGGAAGCCATAGGACTATCTTGGCATCTGGTCTATAAAGCCAGGATTTTCACGTTTTCCTGGGCAATCGTACTTTTAAAAATGTTAGCTAATTCTTCATGGGTTTGTGATCTGGGAGTGATAAACTATCATTGTATCCACACAAGTCTTTGATGATAAAAGAGTCCAGTCACTGTCATTCATTAAACTTGTTAGCTGTTGAGATTCCTCTAAGAATCCATCTGGATCCTTCTCACTGTGTATACTGTCTCTGGGCAACCTTATATTGGTTCTTCTAACAGTACTCTCAAATTGATATGAGAACGCTGAGATCTCCCTTTTGAGCCGAAGGCCTGTATACCTGATTTCCTCCTGCACGTGGGTACCTTAAAACCAAGTGCAGTATCTACCCTGCCGCTCTGTCTTCCTGTTCCGCACTTCTCTCTGACTTCTTCCTCCCTCCCTCCTTCCTGTCCCAGTGAATAGTACAACCTAAATTTGTTTGCATTAGCCCCAGACTTGGGGTTCCTCTCTTTCTTCACCTACATTAATCGATGCCAGTGTTTCTTCTCAGTGTCTCTTGATCCATTTTTCTCCTCTTACTCACTACCACCACTGGATAATAACCTCTTGCCTGGATGAGGGTAGAAGCCTCCCAGTGTTTCTTGCCCTGCCTACCTCTCCTGGCCCCGTATCAACCAGGAGAAAAGGTTGATAGAATAGGGAGTACTATATACAGTACTATATACAGGGTAAGGGTTAGAGACAGCAATAGGTAAACCCCAAATAGGTCCCTGTACCTACTGCTGTCTCTAACCCTTACCCTTTCCCTCCTTGCAACCTGAGTTGCTGGTTAAATTCTAGCTCTGGCATCAGAGCTCAGCTTTAATCTCTTCCTTTAGGAGATTTCTCTTGCCCCCAGCTAAGTCAGAGTCTTGCTATTCTCTTACCCACCTTTGCTGTCTACTGACAATTTAGGATTACTTGGAAGGGGCAAAAATAGAGAAAAAAAAGGCCCTGGCTCAGGACCTCGGGCAAAAGGAATGGTTAGAAAAGGAACTGAGGATAAACTCTGTTGTTGCTGTGGTCTTTGAAAACCTGGGCAGACCCTCTAGTTGGAGGAATGGGAACACTTCCAGGTGCCAGGCAGCACTTCTAAAGGTTACCTAAGGGCTTCCTAGTAAATTCAGGTTGAATATTGCAATGGCAATTAAGCAGCGTGATAAAAGTGAATGCTGTCCTTGTTCTGTGGGGAGGAGAGACTTCCCACAGGCTGGGTGCCTTCCCTGCTGCTCATCTAATTAACATAATTTCCCAAGGCTCACTGCTACACTTTTCTCCTTCAGTGTAGAAGGAGGACGGAGATGCTCCTTACGTTGTTTTAGCTCATCATAGTCAAGTCTACTTCCTGAGGGCCAGAGGAAGAATCAGAGACCCTTCCAGGCACATAGAGCATGGAACTCTAACACTCTGAAGCACAGATGTCCCAGTGAAGATATAAGGGACCGATGTACCGTGCTGCTCTCTCTGACATTGCACCCTGTTCATACAGTGACCTTCTCACGCGACTTTGAATTTAAGGATGAGTCTGCTTCCTACGTACGTAGCACTAACTTGCAAGCCAGCTACTGGATATTCTACTCCCTAAATAAAGAGTGTTGATTTGGAAATCTGGGAAGAAGACAGACTCATTGGTCTTCCAGAAGAAATATTTGATGGTTACTTTGATGGTAGCTTGCTTGGTTTCATACTTTGTGCTGACTTCAGCACCTAAATCCCAGCCATGTCCACCTTCTACCCCTATCATATAAACTGGCCCATGGTTTGGATGGATAGTTGTATGCATAGTTCCCTGCTAAACTTCTCTAGTTTGAGGGTCATTTTTTATAACCCTTAGTGATGACGGACTGGGAAATGTATGAATGGAATAGTAAATTTATACATGTTTATTAACAGGTGAGTGTAATGTTGAGAGTGGCTGGACAAGCAGTGATGTTGAAGGATTGCAGACTCTTAGGGAAGGGAAAAGCTATAAAATCCATCTGCTTTCATTGCCTTGATATTCTTTCTAAGTGGCTTGTAGAACTTCTCTATTTAATGAAGTAATAGGGATCTGCAGAGATTCTTTGCAAGATGTTTATTATAGACCTAAAAAATGGCAGCATTTGACCAGGCAAGATTGGAGATGGGAGACTGGACTTAAGTGAAGCTAGGGGGAGGATTTAAGATGAAGATTTTTCAGATGCTGCCACTTTAAGATACGTCCCTTTATCCTATACAAAATCTCAAACTACATCCATTATTCTTTCTTGAACTAAGTTATATCACTGAGCCACTGGAAATATTTTGGGGTGAAATTATGGGAATAATGCATTCTAATTAGAAAGATCAGGATGTACAGGCGTGAACATCTCAATGACATGGGGAGTGGAGGACTCAACAAATCAGATGGGAAAGGACAAGCTTGAAAAGAAATCAATTTAGGTAAAAGGGATTGCATGCATTTGGGTTTGATTGAACAACAGCAACATGTCCTGGGGAAGAGAGAGAACTTCCCCAATAATCAAGTGATCAAATTGACTTGTGATAAATTGTTATAATCATAGTATTATTTCAATTTAATGACCATACATAGTGACATCTCCCAGCAATCAATCTAACATTAACCCCCACCTTCATTCTTGAATATAAACTATGGTTTAGACTGAAAACATGATAAATAGAATTACTGACTGCTTTGGACTGAAGTACAATATATCACGTCCTTAAGCTTTATTTTGTTCTCCTGTCTTTTTCAGACCTTCATCTATAAGACCAAGTTTTTATTATTTGTGATTAAACAGGATGTTAAATGTTTTTAACTAAAAAATGTTAATGGCCATCTTTTTTCTCTTATGAGAAGTAAATGTTATATAAGTTGAATTTTAATGCTTTTATTGCCTCAGAGGAAGATAAAAACCATTAGCTAATGACAATGGTAATGGTCAAATTGTTTTTAATTTTAAAATAATATTTATAACCTGCAAAGCTAGGCTATCTCATTTTGGACTTAGCAAAAAATTATGAACATCTACATTCACATCTGCCTATGTGAATTAGGCAGCAGGAATAAAATAGTATAAAAGTACAACAATGGCTTAATTCTGTTTATATATTTAGTGTTTGGATTCTGAACAGTGTAGGTATCTGGCTAAAAACCTGCCTGCTCAATTATAACTGAATGTCAAATTCCCCTACAGTTACCTATTATTAAAAATATCCTTGTCTTAAATTTACTTTAGCAGAGGAATGTGGGTGGTGATTATCATACTGTTTTACTCTGGGGAATTAAGGATTTATATTATGTTTCAGTTTCACTAGAATAATAGCATTCTCTCTCTCTCTCTCTCTCTCTCTCTCTCTCTCTCTCTCTCACACACACACACACACACACACACACACACACACACGCGTGTATGTATATACAGATGTACCTGAGAACATTCTCCTTTAACAGCAGATGATTTTAATATTGTTTGAAATAAAATAAAAATAGTTTGTTTCACATCACTGTGGAGTGTCACAGAATTCTTAATTTTTTTTCTCCACTCCTAAAATAGTATATAATGCAACATACTGTGTTCATTAAAGAACAGAATTTCAATTTCAGAGGTAGAATTGCCAAGTTCATTATTTCTGGAGAAAGGAAACAATACCAACCCTTTAGTTTAACCTGAAAATGAAAGAGCATATGAAAGTTGTCATGTATGTCTCTATCTCAACAGAGAAAATTTCCTTCTTCCAAAAAGGGCTCTGAAGACTTATTTTTAATTTTCATTCTATTAATTATGTGCATGGTATGACTATCACTGTAACATCCAGGATTCTCTCTTTCTCTCACACACGCAAACATACACTTACATGCTCACATAGTCATTTTATAGGGAAAAAGAGTCATAAAAGAAGAGACATAGATTGTAGCAATCCTTCTCTATGCAGAATCATTTCAGAACCTTCTTCCCAGAACTAGTGATCATACTTAACTGTTATTGCCTCTCTGACTCATTGAAAAAAAAATCTCTACATGAATATATATAAAAATATAGAGAGTGCCAGTATTATAGGTATAAGCCACCACACCTGGCTTCATTGAATAATGTATCTAATGAGGATTTAGTAGGTCCTAGTTTGGTTAGTGTACAGAGATCCAGGAAGACTGTCCATTTACTGATTCCCTACTCTGAAAATCAGCTCAACATTTAACTCAATTAGGTATGCCAGACGCTAAATCTAAATGTTGAATATAGGGAAGTTGTGAGAAAATAAGAAAGATGAAACAGGGCAAAAAAAAAGGCTTATTGATATGTTAAAAAGGAAAGAACATACTAAGACTTCCAATGTCCATGAGTTGATTTTTTTTTAACTTGTCAGAAATGCAAGAGCGCATGTGCAATGCCTTCACCTTCAGAGCCATTTCAAGATGTAGTGACATTTCTGATTGGACAGGTTTTGTGACTTTCAGGAGGAGTCTTAGATCCAAGTTATCTTCTGTCTTTTTGTCATCCTGTAATATTACTACAGTGTCTCTTATTCCTGTAAAACATTCATCAATGAAATTGCCTTGAGCTTTACCCATCACTGTCATTTGACTCTTTGATTCTGTTGACTTGTTTAAGGTATGTAGGAAGATGTGTTGAAGACGTGTTAGTATTCCACATTAACATTATCTTGAAGTCTCTCTCCAGTATCACTAAATCACTACAAATAAAAACTAGTACTGTGATGCATGTTGCTTGTCTATAAATATCACCCAAAACAGAGAACAAATAAAGCCATGTATGTTTAACTGGGAGAGAGTTGAGAATTAATGCTAAATTAAAATATTGTCACACAGATTAATAGAGGCAGACACACAAACAATCAGTCTCTGATGCCTTTCCCTTTACTCTGAACACTGAATAATAATTATTTTATGAAGGTAGTGCATTGTAAATATTTATAAACAGAAATGTAAAACAGTGAGACCACAGTGAATAAATTATTTTGAAATATTTTAAAATCCAGTTTTTATATGCCTTTTAGTAAAAATTATTCATGGTGATCAATATTTCTTTCTCACTTGCCATCTGCTCTGCTTCTTTGGTTGTGCTGCTCGAGGTGAATGATGCACTGTGCTGTATAATGTATTCCACAGATTTATTGACTGGGAGGCAGCATTTTTACGCAGAGTATACAAACATGAGATTACTAAACATAGGTCATCTTGTGTAGGTAATTACCAAGTCTTTCCCATCCCCAGAACAATTAGGGGATCTTTCCAGCAGAATGCTTTTGTCTCCTCTCTTAGTGCTGGTGTCATTCCGTAGCTTCTAGCAAAAGGTGAAAGAAATGCACTCACATAGTCCTGAAGGGACTGGTCAAAAGAACTTCACCTTGTGTCTTGCAGGCAGTTTCAGTGTTTCTCCATTGCATCTTTTTGGCAGAAGCCCTTATTCTCATGGAATTCTATTTGAGTGGACTTGCAACAGCCAGTTTTGCAATATTAAATGACCCCACCTGAAAGCCTCCGGTAGGGTCTTTGGGCTGAAGCAATGACACTTAGATGTTTTGGCCACCTGGAAGCTGATGTCTGTAGCCAGTTAAAAGTCTCTGACTTTTGTACTTTCCTTTTGTTTTATGGCGTGGAGAATTTGCCTAAATAAAGCTAATGTATTTTGTTGGGTTGTTGGATACCTTTACCATTCTCCCAAGTTGAACCACTGTAGATTTTATTATTCTTTCATTTCTGCCCATCATTGAGGTGGTTACCACTATTAAAAGAGTTTCCTTGAATCTGGTAAAATGTATAGCAACCTAGTGATATTGCTGTATTTGAGGGGAGCTATATAGGTCAAAGATTGGTAATGCTGCCTCTCCTATGAAGCCTGATTCTCTTAGTTTGAGTAATTGTCCACGGATATGTTCTTCCATCATTAGAGCTTTTTTCTGTTGTTCTCAGCAAATCTGCTTTACCTAAGTTCCCTTTGTGATCACCTTCCCTGCTGGTTGGTAAAGTCTTCTGAGATAGGAACCAATTCTTCTTTGTCTTTGTTTCAGTCTGCAGAACACAGAAGATACGCTTGTTAATTACTTGTTAAACTGGAGATGGTCAAATTTTTCTAGACTAAATACTCTCTGAAAGAAACCTAGCTGTATCAGTCAGGGGTCATTAGGTGGAATGAAGTCCACACAAACTTTCTTTAAGCAAAGGAAGGAGTTTATTTGGAGAGTGCAGCAGTGTCTCTAAGACTCAAGGTCAGGCATCTATCCAGCCAGAACTCAGGAGTAAGGGAACCACTGATGGGGAAGTCCTGGGAATGCCGCTCTGCTATCTGGCTCTCCGAGTGATCTTGTTGCTGTACTGTGGTCTCAGCATCTGTCAGTCTGACTTCATCTATAAACCTTTTTCTTCTCTTTCACCAAGTACCTAATGACTTATAAAGAATGTTGTTCCTTCCAATCCCTGATAGTCGAAGTCCTCAATATTGTTCTGCCTCCCAACTTCAAATTCCCAGCAGAGAGAATATAATTTTGATCCTTCTTTGGATCAAAAATTCATCTAGGTTCATTTAGCCAAGGCCCTGGGGAAAGGAAGACCTCTAGGAAAAGGTCACCTGATTGGGAGAACTCAGGAAGATAGGTTCCCTTAGAGGGGTGGGCATGGATTCGCAGAAATACCAGTGGAAACAAGTAATTGTTTTCCACAGTGCAGTCCTACCACCAAAAGATACTGGAGAATTACCATATTTGGATGGTAGAAAATAGTAGCCATACTGGTTTTGTTGTTATTCTCAAAGTTTCTTATCCTCACAAAACTTGTGTTTTCTTCTTGCAAGTATGCCACCTACACCCTTATGTTTGATCATTGTCTCTGCCTACATTAGAAACCTTCCTGGACTATGAAAGCCCAGTGTGAACTTGCTCTTCACACTTTTATAGAAGGAGGTTTTCTGGGTAGGTATGGTGACTCACACCTGAAATCCTAGCATTCTCAGAGGCTGAGACGAGGAGATCCGGAGTTTGAAACTAGCCTGAGCAAGAGTAAGACCCCAGTCTCTAATACGAATAGAAAAATTAGCCGGGCATTGTAGCAGGCAACAGGAGGCTGAGGCAAAGGGATCACTCAAACCTAGGAGTTTGAGGTTGTTGTGAGCCATGACACCCAGCACTCTACCCAGGACACAGAGTGAGAATGTCTCAAAACAGAAAAAGAGAATGAGACATTCTATTCATTTCACATCTGCTTGGACCGAGACCTGCCCTGCTTTCTGATTTTCTGTGCTGATCTCCTGGTTTCTGTGCTGTTCGTGTGCCTGGAATACCTTACCTTCATCCTTACATGTGCATGAGGGCTCATCTTAAATGTCACCTCCTCCAGGGTCTCCCTGGTGTTTTTACTCCCCAGTCATTCTGTATTCTTTTTCACACCTTGTGGTTTGTGCTAGTTTACTTGGCTCATGCCTCTCTCCCCACTGGAATGCAACCCCCTGAAGGCTGTTCTGCCTTGCATCTCAATGCTTGGTATCCAGTGGGAGCCCAATAAATGTCTCTTTAACCTGTAGTTGTCTGGCTGGCAGACATCTCCCAGAGGTGTGACTCAGCCTCTTCCTCTTCAGTGACTGAAACTGAACCCTTTGTTAGGCCATCTGTATCAGGGTGATAAATTCCCTGTTTGTGTAGTCAGCTGCCCTGCCATGAACATGGCACTCTATAATGTGTATAATAGAATCATTTAGCTTTTGGGGTGGTTTTTCTGCATCATTTGATCAAGTCATAAACCTAAGTTATGAAGTCTACTCTGGAGATTGAGTCTAAGTAAAACTGATCAATGGGATCTGTCTCAGGAACAAGAAATTTAATATATTCTGCTTGACAGCCGACTAGAATCATTATTTTTGCTTTCCAAATGCAGATCTAATCATCCAGATAAGACAAGGGTGGGATTATTTTGATGAGCAATTTAGGCAATTCCTCCCCCCACCCCACCTTGTTTCTGGATCAGAGGGCAGGCCTGTTACTCTTGGTAATTAAGAGATTGTAGCTTTGTAATGGGGATTGGGAAGTGTCACACATCTCCTGTGTCCTGACCAGTCTCCCCCATACTCAGGTGCCTCTGCCTCTAACATTCCTACAATTAAGGACAGCGAGTAGTGTATATGAAAGATTGCACACTGGCAACGGGACTCAAATCCCAGCCCCTTCACTGAACAGGTGTATTTACTTGGGTAAGTTACTTAGTCTGTTAGCCTGCATTCTTCACTTATAAAATAGGAGAAACAACAGTATTATCTGAGAAGGAACCTGCTACATAGAGATTCATGGAGATGATGTGTGTTCACAGCACAAAGCCAAACAGGCAGCTAAGTGTTGGAAAACTGTTGGCATCACCATCAGCATCATCCTTCACCATCGTTATCTTCCTCTCTTCTGGCGACCCTTCACTACTGGCTCTGACCTTACCTGGAAGGAGGCCTGGAAGGGGAAAGGGTGGTGCTAATGCCCACAAACATCTTGGGCAAGAAAAACTTCCATAGACATAGATTTATTTATTATTCATTGCTTTGAATTTAACTTTTCTTCTTATTTATTTATTTATTTATTTATTTATTTATTTATTTATTTATTTGCAGTTTTTTGGCTGGGGCTGGATTTGAACCCGCCAGCTCCAGCATATGGGGCTGGCACCCTACTCCTTTGAGCCACAGGTGCCGCCCCTCTTATTATTAATGACACCTTTGGGGTGGATCATTGGAGACAGGTGTGTGAGTGTGTGTGCGCTTGCCCTGGAGTTTTTCTTTAGCAGTAGGTTGCAGTACATACAGGCGTCTCAATTCTGGGTTGACTAAATAAAGGAATAGAAACCATTTCACTTCGTTCTCTGCTCAGGTCAGATTACTTTCTGTTTTCTCAGGGTGAATGTGGCCCAATGCTTTGTTTAGTCTCCTAAGTAGGAAAGTTTAGACACATTGTTCCTCAAGGATTTGGTTGCTCTTATCTTGAAGTCTTATTCTGTTTGATCTGCAGATTATTTTAAAAAGTAGGTTGGGAAAATCTAGTCTTGCTTGAAAAATCTTAGTTTTTTTGCATCTTCATTTCATATTTTCATCAGTTGACTAGAGCTGAGTAGAAACTGCTTTTTGCAGACCTCAAAGTGGGGTCTGTTGAGCAGCAGCAGCTGCAGCTGGGGGACTTGTAAGAAAGACAGATTTTCACATCTTGCCCCAAGGCTTTGGGGGGGGGGGCGGATGGGGAGAGGGTTGTGTGACAGGCAAGACAAGATCTTGCTCTTTTGCCAGGCTGGAGTGTAGTGGCATCATCCTACCTCCCAGTGAGCTCAAACTCCTGGGTTGCAGTGAGCCCCCTGAGTACGTGGGACTATAAGCACGCAACACAAACACTACACCAGCTAATTTTTCTATTCTTGATAGAGACTTGAAATTCCATCTTGCCCAGGCTGGTCTTAAACTCCTGGCCACAAGCTATCTTCCTCCTGCCTTGGCCTCCCCAAATCCTGGGATTACAAGAGTGAGCCACTGCATGGGGCCCAAGCCTTTGATTTTTATTTATTTATTTATTTTTGCAGTTTTTTTTGGCGGAGGCTGGGTTTGAACCCACCACCTCCGGCACATGGGACCCGTGCCCTACTCCGTTGAGCCACGGGCACTGCCTGGCCCAAGCCTTTTAAATGAGAAAGTCTTGGGTGGGTGCTGCATCTTTTATCAGGCCCCAAGGTGATGCTCTGGTGTTTCAGGTGGAACTTGGGTTTATGTTCATCACAGTCTCTGCCCTTTTCTGCTATCTGACACCCAGCTGCCCTTTCTTACTTAAATCACCTCTCTGGTGCCAACAGGCATTTTTGTTTGGGGACTGTTAAGGATTCTCCGAGTTGGTTGTAAGTGTGTTGATTTCTGTTCTGCCTCAATAGATCTGACACCTTAAGCTAGCTTAAGTCCCTTAAGCTCCTCTAAGCCTAAGAAATACATGGTGAGAGGGCTGTGTCTCTGAGAGTGTGTTTAATTTTGTGGACGACTGTTGACAGCTGTGTTGACTCACAAGACAAGATTAGGATAATAGACTGTCTAAAAGGAATGTGTTAATTTTCTCCCTTAAGGTATGAGAAAATCAACTTTTCCTAAGTACACTAGAAAATTGGGGGGAGGGGGTTGGAATCAGGTGCACCTGGTTGTGAGATCCTTTGCTGCTGTCTCTGCATGGCTTGAGTGAATAGGGTGAACCTCTCTGAGCACAACTTTCCCATCTGTGAAATGGGTTTGATTCAACCCATGTCAAAGTGAAGTGGAGACATTTAAGTGATGTGTCTGCAGAAAGCTAAGCTCTGTCCTTAGCTTTTAACGTTTGTTTTTCATGCCCACAATCAAATTTATTGAGCTTTTCTGAAGAACAGATACACAATTTAGGAAGTATAGTCAAAATGGGGAATTTATGTATTGATTAATCAATAAGCCAGATATTTAGTCATACATTAATTGTATATGTATTATATATAATAAATCATATGTGAACCATTTTCCATAAGCATTTAAGAGACACTAAATAAGTGTGTGAACTAAGTGAGTGGTATGCCACTTACCCTCTCAGAAGGCATTCTGGGCAGGACCTCAGCAGCTGGTTATTTAATGTATCCAGGGAATATACAGCCCGCTGAAAAACAAACCTTATTAGTGTAAGTAGAATTTCAAGTTATTACATTGAATTTGTTTCAGAAGATGTAGACCTCAATGGTTAATGTGTTACCTTTCCAGGAATATAGAACTAAGTTGATAGGACAGAGGGAACAACTTTGTAATCATTAAAGCATTGAAAGTTTAGAGACTTTCCCCCAAATATTGGCAGGATGGCTTTATAACATAAACTGTGACTTAGAGAGGATAAAACAAATCAGTAATCTTCACTGAAGTGTAAAGTGGTGGATGAGGTGGGAACTCCTGTGGGTAAGTGATTGCTTTCTTGTGTACTGGGAGGATTTCTCAGATGGTTCCCTTCCGTGGTGTCCGGGACAGCACTGTCACATGCATTTATATATTGTGGGATTATGAGTCAATGACAGAGCAATATCAAAGTCCTGTAACAAACATTGTAGAATTCCATATCACCCAACTGCCCTCGCTGGAAGGAAAAGTGATGCGACCTGTTCTGCCTTTCTGTAGACGCCTATAAAGCCAGTCACTCTCCATTCACAGGAATCTCCTCTTGTCTTTATGGCCTCTGCCACTTTTTTCCACTCTATATTATAGTTCCTTTGTCCGTCCTTGTTGTGTCACGGCTTTACACGCGTGGCTCGGCCTGAGCTTCAGGCTTTGTTCCCTCTGCTTTTTGAAAGCCTTTTTGATGGGTCGCTGGGTAGTTCCAGCCTACACTATTGTCATTTGATTGCACATCGTCTCATTGACCTAGAATGTTAGAAGGAAATGCAGTCTACATTTGTCTCTGAATTGTGCAGCCCATTTTAAAAAAGAAATTCAATCCAAGTGAAATAACTGTGTGGTTACTAGAGGCTAGGGATAATGACAATAAAGTTATACCCTTTATGATGGACTAATATTAATGAGCAGAGAATGTGTGAGTTAAAATAGGTTCGTTTAAGTGCTTGCAAAAATAGTTTTAGGTATGCTCAGCCAGGCACTCAGTCATTCTTCTATGATAGTTATTATAGCCTGACTGTGTACTCAGCCCTGGATAATAACAATGCTCAGAGTAATAATAGCTAGTGCTTAATATGTAGTGTGCTTGGTGTTTGCAAGGTGCCATTGACAGCCCTCACTTCGTGTAGTGCTGTAAGTTAGGTACGTGATTATCCCCATTTTACAAATAAGGAAACTGGGGTACCGAGAGCTGAGTGTCTTGCCCAGGACCACTTACATACCAAGTGGCGAAGGTGAGATTCAGTAGTCTGGCTCCAGAATTCGTAGTCTTTATCACTGTGTTGTGTCTGAGTTCTTTCTCTATTGAACTTGTCATCTAGTCGAACTTGATCCATGTAGTGTTATTTTTAGGACTCTCAAAGCAAACCTTTCTTGTAAAGCATAAAGCAAGTCTTTATTTAATCTCCATCTGTGTTACCACAGGCTCCAAATTAATGGAGTTCAAAGGAAGGCGATTTAACTATGGCTGCCATGCCTCCGCACCAGACATGTGACTTGCGTGTCAACAGGTCTTCTATATTGACTGACACTTACATGGGGGATTTGGTTATGGAGTTTAATTTGGGAAGCACCTTGCATGCTTAACTACATGCTGGTGAGTGTCGTGATGCCACAGGATGTGTCAGAACCAGTGGAGCATTGCAAGTTAATTACTTGTGTGCACAGCAGGCAATGATGGAAACAGGCAGCTAGCAACATGGAGGTGAGCTGTTACTTGAGGTGCCCGAGACGGGGCTATTAATGAGTCATCCTGATGAGTGGGGAGTGGGGAAAGGAGGCCAAGTACAGCTCTGACCTGATGGAATGTGGATTCTGATGGAATGGTGGATTGTGAACCCAGCTATTTTTTAAGCTGGGGTGTGCTGATGTGAAGCTGTCTTCTGCTGGCACCAGTAGAATTATATAACAAGGATTCAGTATTTGTGATGCGTCATCAATACCATATAAAGAACATGTTTTAAGATGACTAGCTCCCATCCATTAATTAGTCATTTACTCTATTCATTCAGTAAAGATTTACTGGGTGCCTATCATGTGCCAACATTTTTTACTACACTGTATGGAGAACAAAATAGTCAGGTGTCTCTAGAGTCAGTAAAGAACTGAGTTATACAAATAGAGGCTCCATATTCCTATTTATAATGTCAAAAAGGGAGGAACTAACTGCCTGCCCAACAAATGAGAGAGTATATTGATTTGATGGTATATAACCTAGCTCTGAAATACAGAGGCCAGCTCCACTGAACAAGTAAAAAGATTATGTAAAGAAGAAAAACCAGAATATGAAGTTATATACCTATGATTGTAGAAACCACTGTACCACAAACATTTGATGAAGGTCTTTATATTTAACAGTTCAGACTATTGTATTAACATCAGCCAAATACAGTAGTTGTATGTGATCAAAATGAGCTAACCATTTAGCTTAATGTTGGAAGCAATTATTTCATTAAAGAATAACATATCAATGTGAGGAATTTATCCTCATTCTGAATCAACTTCAATAAGGCATACTTGATATATTTTAACAAATATCTTCCCTACTTCTACTTTCCCTGGAAGACCACAACCTTGTATCTCAAGATAGTTGTACACCATTTTTATTATCTTTTAAAATACTTGTTTTACATGTCCACTAGAGAAAATCTAAAAGCCATTGTAATTACATAAATACACAAGTAATCAGGGAGATGCACATAATTTTGGCATATGTGTGTGTGTGCATATACACACACACTCTTAAAAACATTCATTCATGGGCGGCGCCTGTGGCTCAAAGGGGTAGGGCGCCAGCCCCATTTGCCGGAGGTGATGGGTTCAAACCCAGCCCCGGCCAAAAACTGCAAAAAAAAAAAAAAATCCATTCACATTGACCTAGAAATTTCACTTTAAAGTATGTATTCTGGGGCGGCGCCTGTGGCTCTGTGAATAGGGTGCCGGCCCCATATACTGAAGGTGGCAGGTTCAAACCTGGCCCCAGCCAAACTGCAGTAAAATATGTGTTCCTAGCTGGGCGCCCATACATAGTTCAATTGTTAGGGTGCCAGGCGCACATGCACCTGGGCTGGTTCAATCCCAGCTAAACAAACAAAAAAATAGCCAGGCATTGTGGCAGGTACCTGTAGTCCCAGCTGCTATGGAGGCAGAGGCAAGCGGATTCCTTGAGCCCAAGAGTTGGAGGTTGCTGTGAGGTATGACTTAGAGCCACTCTACAGAGGGCAACAGAGCGAGACTCTGTTTAAAAACAAATAATAACCTTAAAGAAAGATGGAGACTTTACCTCTTTCATGTTTACATGGATGGAGCTGGAACACATTCTTCTTAGAAAACTATCTCAAGAATGGAAGAAAAAGTATCCAATGTACTCAGCCCCAATATGAAGCTAATTTATAGCTTTTATATGAAGGCTATAACCCAACTATAGCACAAGAATATGGGGAAAGGGGCAAGGGGGGAGGTTGGGGTGGAGGGAGGATTATTGGTGGGGCCACACCTACAGTGCATTTTAGAAGGGGCCACACCTACGGTGCATTTTAGAAGGTGCTTACTTCTAAACTTACTAAATGTAGAATGCGAATGTCTTCATACAATAACTAGGAAAATGTCATGAAGGCTATGTTAAACAGTTTGATGAAAATATTTCAGATCATATGTGAAACCAGCACATTGTACCCCTTGATTGCACTAATGTACACAGCTATGATTTAATAATAAAAAAAGAAAAAAAACAATAAAATCAAAAAAATAAAATAAAATATGTATTCCTACCACAATAGGCAATACAGACACAGATATCTTAACCAACACGGAAAGCATTTATTCAAATTAGTCAGATTTACAATCACTGTTCAGTGGCAGTTATACGCACTAAATCCACAAAAATGCCACTCATTTCTCATCCTAAGGCATGATTCTAAATTATTATGTCATTAGCCCTTTTCTGCTTTTAACTGGATACCTTTCCTTCCCAGTAAGGGAATGAATTTTGACATCTAAAATGTAGCTAATGTAAGTCTTAGGGTTTTGGTGCATTACTAACATTGCAAATGAGGCGTGAGACCATTCCTATGGTGGGTTAATATTTCTTACTACTTCTGACAAGTAGAATGGAGATTAAGGAGTTGCAAAAGCTTAAGATGAATTGAAGGTCTCACTGATAAAATGAGTAATAATAAAATGCTTCTAATGAAAGTTTTAACATTCTACACTGCCTAGTTTGTTAAAAAGCCTTTATAGTTCAATGGAAGGAATCAAACCACCAACAGACAGAAAACTCCCTGGACAGACCCATCTCCCTACCAGGAATATGGAGACAGGTCAGGACTGCCTGTGATGCCTGCTTCCATGTTCACACTGGAAAAGAAGAGGTATTTTGTCAAAGATCTCTTCCTCGAGCACCATAAGCTTCGGAAACCCACAGTGCTTCTCTTTGGGACCACTAATCTCAGTTTTACTGATCTACTCAAAAGAAACCAAGCCTGTGTTGTTTGTGACAACTCTTTATCTCCCACCTGCCCAACTTTTAAGTTTCAAGGAGACCCCAAACTTGGAAGAAACTGTAGCCATGGACCTTCTCAAAGTGACTCACGCCTATAAACCTAGCACTCTGGGAAGCCAGGTGGGTGGATTGTCTGAGCTCACGGTTTTGAGACCAGCCTGAGCCAGAGAGCAAGACTCCATCTCTAAAATTTTAGCCAGTATTGTTGCAGGTGCCTGGGGAGGCTGAGGCAAGAGAATCGCTTGAGCCCAAGAGGTTGAGGTTGCTGTGAGCTATAATGTCATGACATTCTCCTGAGGGTGACAAAGTGAGACTTTGTCTCAAAAAAAAAAAAAAAAAATAGAATTTGAAACATGGCACCTCGCAAAGTGGCTCCCAGCTGTAATTCTAGCACTCTGGGAGGCCAAGATCGGTGGATTACTTTGAGGTCATGAGTTGGAGACCAGCCTAACCAACAGTAAGACCCCTGTTTCTACTAAAATAGAAAAAACTAGCAGGGAATGGTGGCACATGCCTCTATTTTAGCTGCTCAGGAAACTAAGGCAAGTGGATCACTTGGGCCCAAGATTTGAGGTTGAACTCTGAAGATATTCTAGGATCTGGAGAATACTAAAGGTCTGCATCTTAAAAGTCATATTTAATTCTTGACTTCAAATGTGGTACATCTGCAATGCCAGGTTAGGTAATAAACACCCAATAAAGGAATGTGAACCAGATAGGTGTCTTAAAAAAAAACAAAAAAACTTGCATGAATGTTTGCATCAATGACTTTATAATAGGAGTAGTATAATAAATGTTTTTTGAATGAATTAATTTTTCCTTGGGGCATTTTAATTAAATACATAAATAATAATAAAAGCCTTGGGGCATGCAATAGTCCAATGCTGAATTATATAATAGAGAATATTTTTCTCAGTAAAAGTGTTTCAGATAATGGGGATGACTTCATTCAAAGAGGCAGGGCTTTGGGATTGATGGTCAGGAAATAAAAGTGAGGAGGTGAGGTACGTCTGGGCTTTGCAAGGGGCACCTTTTAGAAAGGTATTTCCACGAATACCCCACAGACTCAATGACCCTATTCTTTCCATCTACGTGTTTTGTGGACCTTGATGTGCACATCTGGCCTTTGGGACTGATGACATACATCAGATGTATACGGCCAACCTGGGGAACAGATGACCTGGCCTGGCACATCACCTATCTTGGATTGGGGAGGAGAGATATACCTCCTTTCTCACCTGCACCAAGTGGATGGTACATACCCATGTGCCTTCTCTGTCACAGGTTTAAAATAGATTAATTTGTATGGAAGTCAACTGAATATGAAACCTGGCAGACTGGTTATGAGATTAAGATATTTCAAAATGAGTTTGAAATAATATTGAGTTAAATTGCAAGGCAGATCAATATTCAGCCATAGATAAATTCCTATCATTCCTTTTTAGCACAAATAATTGTTCATTCGACTTCAGTCATAAATATTCTTAAGCAAGGTAATGAAATGCCACTTTTTTGAACCATGTGAGATATATCTTCTAATTGTTTGTGTTTATAATGTCAACTCAACTTAATTTGATTCATCAGCATAGGATGCTTGGGTGGGTTTTTAGATGGTATTGAGAAGCTTGATATATCGTGTGGAATGAAAAAGAATGCTTTGATTCCTTTGTCATCTTCTGACTTCTGTTAGTGTTGAGAAGAAGACCGTTCTTAAAGAGTTTCCCTTTTTCCCCATCTTGAAGAATTATCTTCAAAGAAATGCTGAAGAAACAGATGGAAATGTGAAATGAGGCCAGAGAAAAACATGTTTGCCTTATTTTCAAATTTGGTGTTCATGTTTGCTACTTTGGGAAGCTAATTTAATAGCTCCATCTGCAAATCATAAATAATACTTGAAGGAACAAATACCTAATGTGTGTTTTACTTTGAAATTTTAGTTGTTAATGTATAACAAACTATCCCTAAACACGTGAAGGGAAACAAACCTTTGGAATTACAGAGAGTTGTTCAGCATAATTAATAATAGAGGTTAGATTAGTAGTAGTAGTAGGTTAGTAGTGGTGGTAGTAGTAGATTAGATTAGTAGTAGTTTAATGTAGTAAATTGCACATGAACATACATGGTAGGTGCTATGGACGAAAAGATAAAAGGAAGAAGAAAACGTTGGAAGGGGGGTTATAATTTGAGTAGGAATGTAATTCTTACTGAAAGCGTGACATATGAATAATGATCAAAAGGAGATGAGGGGTTTCCTGTTACCCCGGATTGGCTGGGAAGATAGCAGATAAATTCTGGACATGTTCAGGGGACAAGGTGACTGTTTAGCTTCTGTAGAGGGATCGATGGGGAGACAACTAGGAGCTGTGATCACACAGGTAAATCGGTGGCGGGGGCAGATGTGTAGGGCATTGCAGACTGTTTTTTAGGTCTCTGGCTTTTGCTCTGGTGCAGGGTGATTTTGGAGGGTTTTGTGCCAGTGGGTGACATGATCTGACTTATGTTTTAACAGAATCATCAGCTGCTGTATTGTTAATAGCCTGAAGGAGAGAAATCAGAATAGGAGACAGTTGTAGTAACCTGTAGGGAGAGACGATGGTGCTGTGTCCCACAGTGTTAGTGGTTAAAAATGGCAAGAAGTTGGAGCTTCTGCATCTCTTGTGAAGACCCAACCTAGAATTTGCTGTGGTAACTGGGGAATAAGGTAAATAAAGAAGGTGTGAGAGATGATGCCAAGTTTTTTGCCTTCGGCACTTGAAGGGATGCCAATGAGATGGTGGAGACCACAGTATACCAACTTTTGGGGATAGAAGAAAGATCTAGAATCTCAGGACTGTACATGTAGAATCTGAGGCCCCTGGTAATCACCAGTAGAGTTGTGGAGAATGCAGAAGGATTTCAGACTAGGGTTTTGAGATTATATATCCCCGAGGATCACAGCTTCTGTGTGAGTATGTTGTGAGGGCTTTGAACCAATCACTTCCCAGGACTGCAGCATTCCAAGCTTGCAAGAGTGTTAGGCTAAAGGTGCCAGGGATGCCTGTATTGACTCCTGATCTCAGAAGGAGTATGCATGCATGTTGGGGACACTATACAAATGAGGACTTCCACTTTCTGGCCAAGAGCCGTGTAGGTATGGAGTTTGACTCAATTTTGTCTTTGATAGAGGGTCATTAGTTTGATTTCTCTTGGTGTCTTGTATTTCTTTTTGGGATCTTATTCAAAGAGAGGGGAGAAACCCTAATATGATAGAGTCTAAAAGAAATTCCAAATGACAGATATGTTCAATCCTTTAAATGATGCTTACAACCCCAGTAGTGTAGAGGTCTATTTCTGTGACAGCTCAGCGGGCATGGTCAAGGGCCTGCTACTTGAAGAAATGTCTGCTTCTTTTCAAATATTTATCCTTTTGTTCTTCTGAGTTAGGTGTTTTTGGTAGGAGTTGGGAGAAATGTTAATGCTAATAAGTGAAGACAAGCTCTCTTGCTTAACACATGAAAAGGTCTAATTTTGCCTTTAAAAAATAGTCCTGCAGTTGAGTATCAAGGCTACAAAGAGAATGAAAGCTGATTACAGCAGGTTTGTCCTCTTTGTCTAAAGTCTTCTGAAAACGATAATTTTATGTTGAGGCTTTGTCTGCATTAGCAGTTTTATCTGCAACGAAAGGACTTCTAATTTGCTAATTAGAGCACTTGTTTTTCACAAGCAGGATCCAACTGTTTTGGAAATCACTAAGCATTTTGTCTGCAATGGAAGCTTCCCAACTAACTTATTCCCAACTAACACTAAGTTCATCAGTATAGTGGACAGAAACTGACATAGGCTTGCATCATTCAGGGTTCAGTTTAAGGATTTTTTTTTTTTTAATTTTTTTGTAGAGACAGAGTCTCACTTTGTCACCCTTGGTAGAGTGCTGTGGCATCACACAGCTCACAGCGACCTCTAACTCCTGGGTTTAGGCGATTCTCAGTGTCCCGAGTAGTTGGGACTACAGGCGCTCGCCACAACGCCCGGCAATTTTTCTGTTTCATAGTTCAACCAAGGCCGGGTTTGAACCCGCCACATTCAGTATATGGGGCCAACGCTCTACTCAATGAGCCACAGGTGCCGCCCCAGTTTAAGGATTTAAAAGGAAAAAAGGAAAAATACATGTGCTGTGTTCTGCATAGTCACAAGTTGTGGATCTTCACTTGAGTTTCCTATTATTAACATTTTTAATGCATCTTGACACATAGGACTTTTCAGTGTAGCCTCTTAAGAAAATGATTTCTCTCCTTCAAAAAAAAAGAAGAAACCTTTCAGATATGTAGTAACCCACCATAAAACTGTCATAAATCATGCTCTGTCTTCCTAAAGATTTACCTTCAATGCTGTTGGGGATGGTTTTTACTCATGGGATTAATGATCTTTAAAGATCTAGTGGAAGCATTACAGAACCAAAACCTCCATAGCAGGACACCTTAAGCTCAAATTTCTCTTTTCATTTCCAGTAAACGACTATTTCCTGCAGTTACCTACTGTGATGCCTCATGACCGTCTTATTTAGAGTGGATTTGCATTGTTTTAAATTATTTTTTAGTCTTCTGTTACATTAAATAGACCTCTTAGTATACACAGGTCTATGATTTTAATTAGTTATACTTACCACTTTTCTACCAGTTTTTATTTGTATCTTAATCTTACAATGTTTATGGTGTCAATATTCTCAAATTTGCTATCTTTTATTTTTATGGAATATTATTGTCTTTCTGAGACTGGCTGTCTTTAGACAACAAAAGCAATTGCTCATTCACTTCATTTCCCTTCAACTATCTACTTAGCTTTGTGCCCTACCTACAAGTACATGGTTTTATTGGAAGTGTTGGTACTTTTAACAAGAATCTACAAAGAACTCAAGCAAATTAACAAGAAAAGATCAAACAACCCCATTAAAGAGTGGGCAAAAGACATGAACAGAAATGTTTCTAAAGAAGACAGACTAATGGCCAGCATACCCATGAAAAAATGCTCAATGTCTCTATTCATCAGGGAAATGCAAATCAAAACTACAGTCTGATATCACCTAACCTCAGTTAGAATGGCTCACACCATATAGTCCCAAAGTAACAGATGCTGGTATGGATCCAGAGAGAATGTTGGTGGAGACTGGGTGTGGTGGCTCATGCCTGTAAGCCCAGCACTCTGGGAGACCCAGGTGGGTGGATTGCTTGAGCTCATGGGTTCGAGACCAGCCTGAGTAAAAGCAAGATCCTGCCTGTCTCTACTAAAAAAAGAGTAGAAAAACTGAGGCAAGAAGATAACTTGAGCCTAAGAGTTGGAGGTTGCTATAAGCTATGATGCCACTGCACTCTACCCAGGGAAACAGCTTAAGACTGAGTCACAAAAAAAAAAAAAAAATAGTGAGACTGCAAACTAGTAAAAACCTGTTTGGAAAGTTGTATGATGATACCTCAAAGAACTTAAAGTAGGCCTACCATTTGATCCAGCCATCCTACTCCTGGGAAAAAAGGTCATTTTACAAAAAGGACATTTGCACTCGAATGTTTACAGCAGCATGATTCACAATCCCAAAGATGTGGAAATAGCCCAAGTGCCCACGAAGACATGAATGGATTAAAAAATGTGGTACAGATCATGGAGTACTATTCATCCATTTTAACAAATGTTGATCTAGTATCTTTTGTGATAACCTGGATGGAACTGGAAACCATTGTTCTAAATGAAACTTCACAAGAGTAGAGAAACAAACACATGTACTCCATACCAACTTGGAACTGACTGATCAACACTTAAGTGCACATACAGAATTAAATGTCAATGAAAATCAAGCTGAGGAGATGAGTAAATTTACCCCTACTGTGCATACTCCACACTAACTGGTTGAATTTGCCCCTACTGTGCGTAGCCCACACTATCTGGGTGAATTCACCTCTATTGTGCATAGCGCACAATATCTGGGTGAATTCTCCCCTACTGTGTATAGTGCACACTATCTGGGCGAATTCGCCCCTACTGTGTGTAGCCCACACTATCTGGACGAATTCACCCCTATTGTGCGTAGCGCACACTATCTGGGTGAATTCTCCCCTACTGTGCGTAGCCCACACTATCTGGGTGAATTCGCCCCTACTGTATGTAGCCCACACTATCTGGACGAATTCTCCCCTACTGTGCGTAACACACACTATCTGGGCGAATTCACCCCTACAGTGCATAGTGCATACTATCTGGGTGAATTCACCCCTAATGTGTATCTCCCACACTAACTGGGTGAAGGACACATTCATATGTTTAACATTGACACAGTCTGTACCCCCAAAATAGGTAAACAAAACATGTATCTCCCTAATATCCTAAAAGGATAAAAGGAAATCTTAGTACTTTGCTAAGAATGAGTATTTTCTTTGATTATGAAGAGCCAAGGTCAATGATACCAATAGCCTTTTCTCCCAACTTTCTGACTTTAACTGAGAGATCCGCTCCTTTGTGGAGTAGCTGAGCTCAACTTTTGGGCCTAGACATGGAATCCAAGTTGACACTGACCTCCGGATTTGGCTAACATCGTAACAGTTCAGAAGTAGCCGCCATTTAAATAGTGCTACATGAGAATATTTTTATTCTTTTTTTTTTCTCTTTTGAGGCAGTTTCACTGTGTCATCATCATTTAGCTTACAGCAAGCTCAAACTCCTGGGCTCAAGGGATCCTCATCCTTCAGCTTCCCAAGAAGCTGGAACTACAGGCGCCTGCCACAGCATCTGGCTAGTTTTTCTATTTTCAGTAGAGTCAGGGTCTCACTCTTGCTCAGGCTGGTCTTGAACTCCTGAGCTCTGCCCATTTGACTTCCTAGAATGCTAGGATTATAGGCGTGAGCCACTGTGCCAGGCTATAGCAGGATGTTTAAATGAACATCTGGAGTCATGTATCTGAGTTTGAACCGGCTTCCACTATTTGCCTAATGATGTGATCTAAATAACAAATAACTTACGCTTTCTAGGCTGCAGTTTCTTCCTTCATAAAATGGGCATAGTATTGTCAGGAGCAAATAAAATAATCTGTGGGCTTTGGTCTATTATGAGTGGCCTATAAATGTAAGCTATTAATATAGAGTGACTGTGAAGTGAAGAGTTAGAAGCTGCTTACTAGGGGAATGATTATTGGACAGATTATTTAACTCTCTGATGCTCACTAGACCTCATGTGTAAAACACAGATAGCAGTGAAGTTTATGGCTTACAGTTGATTTGAGAATCATGTGGGATGGCTTGTAACCACTTGGCCACAAGTGGCACACATGTGCTGGTACAGACTATGGCATGTAGCATTGTTCTTGGTATTCTTGTCTCTCTCAAAACATGATTTCTTTTTTTTTTTTTTTTGCAGTTTTTGACTGGGGCTGGGTTTGAACCTGCCACCTCCGGCCTATGGGGCCGGTGCCCTACTCCTTTGAGCCACAGGCACCACCCCTAAAACGTGATTTCCTTGACCCTCTCTCTTGAAGATGCTAATATGGGAGCTCAAGAAAGCAGGTTTTATCTTTAATGACGTTTCTCATTGTGTAATTCTCATTAGGAGCCCCTGTTTGCATTATGCATGGCCATGGTCAGTGGGCTGCCTTATCTCCCCACTTAAATCCTGAAAGTGTGTTTCACGTACAGATAAAAGTCCAGGTATTTTTCTGTAGGAAAATTTTGTAAGAATTTCATGGTGGCCACTTAGTTTGGTGTCAATATAAATATATCCCTTCTTTAACTCACTTGAAGGTGCATTAGTTTCTTATCCATCAATGATCTGTTTTGCCCCTAAAACTATCATGATTCTTAAGGTTTGTGAAGAATTTCATCAAACATTTTATATTATTCACACATTTAGACACAATAAGAAACAAGAAAGCTGACCATTTTTATGTTTTCATTGGTTTGCTCTTTTTTTCTTCTTAACTGTGACAGAGTTTTACTTGGTCACCATCCATAGAGTGCGATGGCATCACAGCTCACAGCAACCTCCAGCTCTTGGGCTTAAGTGATTCTCTTGCCACAGCCTCCCCGATAGCTGGGACTACAAGTATCTGTCACAATGCTTGGCTATTTTTAGAGACAGGGTTTTGCTCTTGCTCAGGCTGATCTCGAACTCTTGAGCTCAAGCAATCCATCTGCCTTGGCCTCCTCAAGTGCTAGGATTACAGGCGTGAGCCATGGCATTTGGCCCTTGCTTTGTTCTTTTGTATATTCCCTTGTTGGCCTTATGTATGTTATGCAACACTTACTTAGCAAGTGCCCACTCTGCCAGGTGTTTAGGCTACAAAGATGAGGACGTTATATGTCCTAACCTTGAAGAACTATGTTCCTGATATTCCATAAGGGAGGTTCCTTGTTACCCTTGTTGTAAAAGCCTACAGTGTGTTGAAAAACATTGCTGGATTTTCAAGTACAACTGACATGGGTATCTGTATTTCAGCAAGAGCCTTGACAGACTATCTCTTGATACTCTCAGAGTTGACATGGAGATATGAGGATTCATAATAAATTGAAAAACTCTTCCCAGGGAATTCTAGATAATGTACCACTGTAATAATGGAAAGTTATATCATTTTTATCAAACAACTTGACAAAGGAGATGGATTTATTAAATTTGTGAATGGCATGTTGGGAGGTAAGGGTCAGAAACTGGATAACCGTCAGGCTGTCCCCTGTTCCTGGGAGGTCAGAATGATGGGTGAAAATTAAATATGATGGAATAGAGGAGCAAGAGGTAGTGTAACAGACTTCGGACCCCATCGCAGGTTCAGCGCTTCTACAGCTGGTAACCAAGTCTCAGTCGTCCATCTCCACAGACGGGTGTGTTAGTAACACGTGTTTTTAACATATAAAATAACAAGGAGGAACATAATGACTTCTCTGTGTATAGTTTTCTCATTTTTATAGTATCTGCTTTATTATAGATATAACTCACTAGTCACAGGAAAAATACTATCATCTTTCCCCCACATAACTCCTAACTGCGTGGTTTCTCAACCTTGATTATTGCTCATCCTCTAAGAGCCTTTTCTAACATTTTTTTCCTAATCATCCCCTAGCCCAGAAAATTTTAATGCTAGGTAGATTTTATATCTGATTATATGGTCTATGTTTATCTGTGCTTTAAGATAAAAAGTTTAAGATATTTTTGTCCTACAAGAACATACTTGCACCCCTCTGAGAATACATACCATGATGTAATAAGACCTCAGGACTTTCAGATTCCACCAAGAATATTCTGAGATCAAGATCTCACAAGTGTTATGTATTCAATTTTTTTTTTTTAAGTCAGTCTCAAGCTGTTGTCCTGGGTTGAGTACCATTGCGTCATAGCTCACAGCAAGCTCCAGCTCTTGGGCTCAAGTGATCCTCTTGCCTCAGTTTTTCTATGGAGGGGGGGAGTCTCACTTTTGCTCAGGCTGGTCTCGAACTTGTGAGCTCAAGCTATCCACCCACCTTAGCTTCCCAGAATGCTAGAAATACAGGCATGAGCCACCACACCTGGACCATATTGCATTTTTTTTATACTTGCTTTTGGTTAATTATTTCATAGAAGTATCGCATGTATTTGGTTAATTATTTAATTTGAGTTGTATTTCCAAAATATGTATCTTCCTCTGACATGCTAGCATCTTTTGACTTCCAGGGGCAAGCATTACTAACATTTTAGGGAATTTCCTTTTAATCTTTGTGTGTGTTTCATCACTAGTTTTGATTTGTACTTTTTCATTATATGAAATGATATAATTCTCTAATAATTATACCACAAACTTATTGTCACTGAATGATGTCAGATATTTCTTCCTCCACTTTAAATGTCTATGGATTCTTAAAAATTTAACAGTATTTATTTTATTTTTTTTATTGAGACGATTTCACTCTGTCACCCTGGGTAGAAAGTGGTGGCATTCTAGCTCACAGGAACCTCAAATGCCTGTTTTCCAGTGATCCTCTTACCTCAGCCTCCTGAGTAGCTGGGACTATAGGCATCCATCACCACACCTGGCTAATTTTTCTATTTTTAGTAGAGATGGGGTCTTACTCAGGCTAGTCTTGAACTCCTGAGGTCAAGCAATCTACCTGCGTTGGCCTCCCAGAGTGCTAGGATTAAAGGCATGAGCCATTGTGCCTGGTCTAAAAATTTGACCTTAAGGTAATATATTTAAACAATTTAGCATTCAAAGAGTGTAAGAATAAGTAGTAAAAAACTGCCCCTTACTATTTCTTCATCCTCTGTTAGTGGATAGTATCTAAAATACTCTTGCAAAGTGTGGTCATTTATTTTCTCATTTTTTAAACCCAGGTGCTAACATATTATTTTGCATGTTGGATTTTTTTCAATTAAAAATACAATAGCATGGTACTAGCAGAAAAACAGAGATGTAGACCATGTATCAGTACAGAAAACCCAGATATAAAACCATCTGATCTTTGAAAAAGGATACAATAACATACTGGGAAAAAGAGCTCCTATTCAATAAATGGTGCTTGGAAAATTAGATGATCATGTAGAAGATTGAAATAGGATCTGCACCTCTCATCACTCACAAAAATTAATTCACTATGGATAACATGCTTAAAACTAAGGGATGAAACTACAATACATCTAGAAGGAAATTTTGGAAAAAACTCTTTTGGACATTGGCCTACGCAAAGAATTTATGAAGAAGACCCCAAAGGCAGTAACAGCAACAACAAAATTAACAAATGGTACCTGATTAAATGTAAAAGCTTCTACACAGCCAAGGGAACAGTCGATAGAGTGAATAAACAACCTGAAGGATAGGAGAAAATGTTTGCATGCTGTACGTCTGATAAAGGGCTGATACCCAGAATCTATACAGAACTCAAGCAAATTAGCAGGAAAAAAATCAAACAGCTTCAAGAAAAAAATGGGCAAAAGACTTGAACATAAGCTTTCCAAAAGAAGATTGACTAATGGCCAATAAACATATGAAAAAATGCTCAACATTTCTAATCATCAAAACCAGATTGGAAGCACAGTGGGGTATCACCTAACTCCAGGATTGCTTTTATCAAAAAATTCTGAAACAACAGATGTTGGCTTAGATATGAGGAGAAAGGAACACTTACTCACTGTTAGTGTGACTACAAACTAGTACAACTTCCATGGAAAATCATGGAGATACCTCAAAGAACTAAAAGTAGGCCTACCATTTGATATAGCGGTCCTAATATTGGGTATTTACCCAAAGGAAAAAATATTTTATTAAAGAGACATGTGCACTCAAATGTTTATTGGCCATACAGTTCACAAGCACCAAGATGTGGAATTAACCCCAGTGCCCATCCATACTGAAGATGTTAATGAAATGTGGCATATGTGTACCATGGAGTGCTACTCAGTCTTAAAAACAATAGTGAATTAAAATCTTTTGTAACAACCTGAATGGGTCTGGAGACCATTCTTCTGTTTTTTTTTTTTTGTTTGTTTGTTTTTTTGACACAGTCTCAAGCTGTTACCCTGGATAGAGTGTTGTGGAGTCTCAGCTCACTGCAACCTCCAACTCTTAGGCTCAAGTGATCCTCTTGCCTAACTTTTTCTATTTTTAGTAGAAATGGAGGTCTTGCTTTTGATAAGGCTATTCTCAAACTCCTGAGTTCAAGCAATCCACCTGCCTTGGCCTCCTTGAGTGCAAGGATTATAAGTGTGAGCCATCACACCAAAGTCTGAGACCATTCTTCTAGTCAAGTATCACAAGAATGGAAAAACAGACAGCACATGTACTATTAAATTGGAACCAATCGATCAACACCCATGTGCACATTTGGCAGTAAAACTTAACAGAAAGCAAGTAGATGGGAGGGGACATATGGAGAGGGCACACTCACATCTAACAGGTACAAGGGACACTGTCCAAGTGGTGGGCACATTTAAATTTTGACTCAAAAGCATATAAAAGCAATTCATACAACCCAAACATCTGGACCCCCATAAAAATTCTAAGAAAATGTATATAACACGGAGGTCATTTCATTTTAGCTTAAAGAAGTTTCCTCCCTCCCCACCCCCAATTCCAAACCATTCCCTTGTATTGATTTGCCGTAATTTAGTTAACTAGCCCTTTAGTGATGGATATTCATCTTGTTTCCAATCTTGGGTATTACTGATGGCGGTGCCATTAGTAACCCTAACCTTCTCATGTCCTCCTACTTTTCAACTCAAGTGATCCTCCTCCATCAGCCTCCTGAGTCCTCATACTTTTGAGCACAAGTGATCTTCCTCCATCAGCCTCCTGAGTAGATGGGACTATTGATGTGTGTCACCACATGTGGCTAATTTTTCGATTTTTTATAGAGAGGAGGTATCTTTATGATGCTCGGGATGGTCTCAAAACCCAGGGCTCAAGTCATCTTTTACCTTCTCCTCCCAGCATTCTGGAATTATAGGCATGAGCCACCATTCCTGATGTGTATCCCTGTTTTTAGTTTTAATTGTTGGTTCATATCCTTTGCCCATTTTTATATAAGGTTTAATGTTTATTGATAGCTGTAATCTCTTGGTATGCTAAAGAACTTTTTATTATGTGGTATAAATTACAAACATCTTACTCCTCATTTGTCTTTTGATATCTCTTGCAGTGGTTTCTGGAATGCAGAACATTAAATATTCTTTGATTTATTTTATTTTATCAGTCTTTTGGGTTTAGGTAACAGCAAGACCCTACTGATTGATTATATTATTGCCAATTCTTTCAGATTTTAAACATTGTTGAAATTTAATATGCCTTCTTGTAAACATATGTGTTTGAATTGTTGAGACCTAGAGTAGGCGCATGTATCAATTAGGCTGTTATAGTATAAAAGTAGCCATAGATAATATGTAAATGAATGGACATGACTGTTTTCCAATAAAACTTTATTTACAAAAACAGATGAAGGGCTGGATTTGGCTCATAGGCAGTAGTTTGCAAACCCCTGTGGCAGAGGATAGTTGAGTCCCATAGATCTGGAGTTGGCTCCTTGATCTGTCACTTACCTATGTAAAGGCAAGATTCAGCATGTTTCCTAGCTTCTGAACATCAATTTCCTTATCTCTTAATGGAAAAACTATATATACTTGACACAAGTTGTTGAAAGGATCAAAGAAGATAAAATTTAGAAAGCCTTAATAACTGTACATATAGTGAATATATTCCAAATGGATGATGCATTGTTGATGTAGTTTTATTGATGTCCACTCTTAAATATGTTGCCCAGTTATTTAATACAGACCTAGGACTATGGCAGAAATGGGGAACTCCTATGTTGGAAGGCTGCATTACTTTGTCTTTAATCAAATAAGGGAACATTTGTGAAACTTCAATTAAATAGAATTAAAAATGTAAATTTTTTTTTTTTTTTTTTTTGAGACAGAGCCTCAAGCTGTCCCCCTGGGTAGAGTACGGTGGCATCACAGCTCACAGGAACCCCTAATTTCTGGGCTCAAGTGAGTCTCCTGCCTCGGCCTCCCAAGTAGTTGGGACTACAGGCGCCCACCACAACGCCAGCCATTTTTTGGTTGAAGCTGTCATTGTTTGGCGGGCCCAGGCTGGATTCGAACCCACCAGCTCAGGTGTGTGTGGCTGGCTCCTTAGCCTGTTGAGTCACAGGCACCAAGCTGAAAAATGTACATTATTTTTTAAACATGTAATTATGTGCTTAAATTCAGAAAATGAAAATTATTTGTCAATTTTAAAGTTAACTAACCACTTAACGACTTCATTATGTCTGATTTTCATTGGAAAGAATTTGAGTATTTGGTTGTAGCATGGAAGTCCACAGTTTCAGTTGATCCTCTAAATCGGTGGTTCTCAACTTTCCTGATGCAGTGACTTATTTTCATTGTTACAAAGGGGTCGCAACCCACAGGTTGAGAACCACTGCTCTAAATGGTTGTCAGTCATTTGTGACCTTAAGGGAGTCTTGACTTGGATTAGGTAAGAGAGTGTAGATTAGCAGCCATAAGTGGTTGAAAAGCAAGAAAGCATTTTTTATGCATGTTGCAGAAGGCCTGGGTATTGTAATGCATTTTTTCATATTTCAGTTGGATCTTTTATAGCATGAAACAATGACTAAAATGTCATCTAGTGAGAGTGCAATCAGTTCCATCTGTAGTTCTTTAGGTATCTTGATGTCTAACCAGGTGACACTAAAATCCTAATTTGAGTATGATGTCATGATTCTCAAAGTCTGTGAACCTTGTATTCTTCAATTAATACGTTTGTAATAGCTAAATATTCTAACAATTTGCATATATCATCCTTCTCATCAGTGATCTTTGCTAACTGGGCAAAATGTTTATATGAAATTTCCTTTGGGAGAAGTGTTTTTAAAAAAGTAGCTTTGGCTCAGTGCTTGTAGCACGGTGGTTATAGTGCACCAGCCACGTGTTTAGCTGGCCCAGGCTGGCGGGTTCAAGCCTGGCCTGGGCCAGCTAAACAACAGTGACAATTGCAACAACAACAACAACAACAAAAATAGCCGGGTGTTGTGGCAGGCACCTGTAGTCCCAGGTACTTGGGAGGCTGAGGCAAGAGAATCATTTAAGCCTGAGAGTTTGAGGTTGCTGTGAGCTGTGATGCTATGGCACTCTACCGAGGGCAATATAATGATACTCTGTCTCAAATTAAATAAATAAAAAGTAGGTTTATTCGAATTGCTTGGATTTTTTGCCACACATCACAGATAGACTTAGTTTTACCTTGCAAAGGTATATTCAAGTTATTTTGATTTGACATGGTATCACACAAAAATGCTGCATTCCTACAGAAATCTCCTCTCACTAATTCACTTTGCTGATTCTGTTCTTTAGAAAATGTTAACCATCTGTTCTCATAGAGATAAAAATTTAACACCTGTCCCTGGGATAGCCAGTGCAGATTAGAATGATAGGGCAAATCCACATTGAATACTACCTCATCCTTTAGTGTTAGCGTGTTATGAAACTGATGATGCAGTGCTGCATCACAAATGTAGTTAATAATACGTAAGACTTGTTGCAAAGCGTCCCTTCACATCACAGTATGATACAAGGTACAATGAAAGGAAATGAAAGCATCTGAATCTGTTAACACTTTTTTATGTGTGTGTGTTTTAGCCAGGGCTGGGTTTAATCCCACCACCTCTGGCTTGTGGGGCTGGTGCGCTACTCCTTTGAGCCACAGGCGCCGCCCCTATTAACACTTTCTTTCACCTGTGCAATAAACCCTTCATGTTTCCTGTCATGGAAGGTGGGCTGTCATACATACACTCACTAAGTTTACTAAATGCATTCCAACTTTGCAACATTGATCTTGAAAGTTGTTGGAGATACCTATTCCCTGTGCTATTCACAGGAGTGCCCAGGGTGAGTACCTCCTTGTAGCAAAGAAAATCTGTTATGACCTGAATGAAGTGTAAGTAAGAACTTGACCAAGTCAGAATTATCATTTGATTCACCCACCGTGATTGAATAATATATACTTTCTTTTTGAAATATTGCATGAAGTCGTTCTGTTAAGTTGAAGGTCATTCATGCTGCCATTCAGTTACTGTTCTTCTTTAAAGAGGGAGTTGTATGTACCATGAAACATTATCAGGGTCTAAGTATCCCACAACAATGTTTTCTTTCACAATTTCTGCATCACTGAATGACATCCCTTTTTATTTGAGTAATCAGCTCCTTTATAAATTGCCTCAGTGGCATCATTTCCAGGTCCCATTGTGCTTGACAGTATTTGCTTTTGCTTTTCATCTTTTAATTTCTGCAATACAATCTTTCATGCCCCTCTACCTAATAGGTCTTTACATCTGTTATGATGCTCAAGACCACTGAATTTCTTATCTTCAGCAGAAACAAGATAATATTGCAATTCTTAATCATTAAAAAAATCTGTTTTCTTCCTTGAGCATTCTCTCTGCCTTCTTTAATGTGATGGGCTGCTGACCTTTCGACTGTGAATGCACAGGTGTTCAAACAAGATTTTCATTTGGTCTGTGGTTTGTTAATGAGCACTCCACAGTCAAGGGGTTAAGCAGACAGAAATTTAAAAATACTGTCACCCTGGGTAGAGTGCCCTTGCGCCGTTGCTTACAGTAACCTCAAACTCTTTAGGTTCAACTGATCTTCATGCCTCACCTTCCTGGGTAACTGGGACTAAGGCACCTACGACAACATCACCCTAGTTTTTCTATTTTTAGTAGAGACCAGACCTTGCTTTTTCTTAGGCGGATCTGATCAAGCAATCCTCCTTCCGGTCTCAGCTTCCCTGAGTGCTAGTACAGGTATAAGCCACCGTACCTATCCCAGGTGGAGAAAGTTAAAATTAAATCAGGAACACAGCAACTATCATTTTGGCCCTATGGCTTACTAATGTTCTAATAGTGCCAGTCAATCTGGAAGGATTATTTTATTTTTTATTTTTATTTTTATTTTGACACAGAGTCTCACTGTGTCACCCTGGGTAGAGTGCCATGGCATCATACCTCACAGCAGCCTCAAACTCTTGAGCGCCAGTGTTTCTCTTGCCTCAGCCTTCCAAGTAGCTGGGCCTACAGGCATCTGCCACAACACCTGGCTTTTTTGTTGTTGTAGTTTGTTTGTTTAGCAGTCCCTGGCTTAGTTTGAACCCATCAGCCCTGGTGCATGTGGCTAGTGCCCTAACCACTGAGCTACGGGCACCTAGCCTATTAATTTTTTTTTTTTTTTGATAACTGAATTTTTGTTGTACCCTACTCCCTTTACTCTGGTCCTAGCTCTGTTGAAAAGGTATGTACTGAAAATAGAGTGTCTGACATCATGGAGCTTATTTTCTCATGGACCTTATTATATTAGGAAGAGAAATTAAACAAGATTAGGGAAATACTATGTTGAGGGTGCATGGGAGTTATGTTTTACATAAATAGGTCAAGGAAGCCCTTCTCTAAATTAGGTGATATTTGCCAATTGTCCTTTCCTTTAAATTCCTCTAAATTGCTTTATAGGCCTCATTTATTATAAGTTCCTTGCCCTATGGATTTATTGAAATAGAATTGTAAGTCAAGGTCAGCTAGTCACAGTGTGACAGAGGGACACAGAATCTATCATATTGTTTTGGCTTTACCTCATAAATGTGGCACTGTATGTCTAGACATTTCCCCAGATAACGTTTAATAGTTAATATATTTTGGAGCATTCTTTCCTCCTTTTATAGTTGTCACAGGAAGGGTGTTTAATCATCTTGTCTGCACCCTCCAGAGTGTTTTCTAGTCCCACATGCCATCCACACCAGGCCTCTCGGCTGCTGGGTGCATGCCTCATAAAACTGTTTTTAATTTCTGGTCTTTCCCTCTCAGCCCTTACGTTAGTGGGTCAGAACACAGAGTGTTAGCTTTCCTAAACACCAAACTCCTCTGTCTCTGGGAATTTTTCCTGTTATTCTACTTGTGACTGACATTTTTCAGGAGTTGGAGCAGTTTATAAAATTTAAACAAAACTTTGTGGACCCGGGGTGTGGTGGCTGCTGCCTGTAATCCTTCCCTTACCTCTGGAAAGCTCAGGCATAGGAGCATTTAAGCTCATAGGTTCAAGACTAGCCTGAGCAAAAAGCGAGACCACATCTCTACTAAAAACAACCTTGTAGATATCGAGTAATGGTGTGAAAAAGTCCTTCCATTCAAAGACAGAAAGTCTTAGCCTTGTTTAAGACTTGAACTATCAGTTTTGTTTTGCTCTCTGAGATGCAGCCATGACCTTGCAGAATAATGTTTGGTCACCTTAGCAAGACTTTTCCATATAATAACTTGTATCTCGGCCTGCCTCTGAGCCAGAAGACTTTGGTGAGAAGCAACTATTCCTATTAAATGTTTCATGGATTCTTATCCTGTGACCCCTGTGTTGCCAGAGTAAAAATTTACAGCAAGGGTCTTCAGGGCCCATTTCCTCTCCTTTTGTCTAAATGAGATCTTCAAATCCTTGCTTAAGTTTATCCCGCTCGTACAGGGAAAGGAGATAGAAAGAGACTGAGGAAAGAGGAGGTAATCGGGATGCTATTTTTATATATTCCATCCAGCATGGAAGACAGCAAGATGCATGAATTTCTGATTTTATCTTTATAATTTCACATTTTTGTCTTAGTGATGATTGTTGAACACATTGAATAATTAAACTATTGGTCTTTTTAAACCAACATTCTGATTATATCCTATATTTGTTTGTAACAAATAGTACAAAGCATACTCAAGCAAAGGCATTAAAAATTGAAACATCTAGAGATAAAATGTAAATTTCAGGTATGGTTTGATCAGGCCTTCATCTCTCATTTTTCCTTCCTTCTGTTGTTCTTGCCCTTGTACTTCTCAGCTATGCCCTTCAGCTGATTCCTTCCTGATTGTAGGTCAGTTCACCTCCTACCTCCTTCTTCATTCACATTCAAAGGAGGAGGGCAAATTCTTCCCCTAGGCTCCTAGTGGAAGTCTGGGTCTTCCATTGTGAATGTATCAACCCAAACTCTTCTGTCTGACCAGAGGAATCTTACATGCACTAATTGGCATAGGCCTAGATTAACACCCTTTTCTCAATCCTTCTCGCGTTGAGGAAGATGGGAGTCCAGGAATTGCCAAGTACCAGTCAGGTGCATTTCTGGGTCTGAAGCTAACTGATGTTATTTGAGAGTTTGGATTGGGTGTCCTAGAGGAAAGTATAGATAATCATGTTTGTTGAGCACTTAGTGTGTGCCAGAACTCTTGAATGTGCTATCGTTGTATTCATTAATTCTTTAAATAAGTTAGTGATTTATTTAAACTGCATGTCTGTGTATACTTATAGGAAGATATTGGGTTGGGGTTGGAGTTTGGCTCAACTATCAACAAATATTTTATATGCCTATTTGATTCTTGCAGGTATTACAAGATATACTGTTACAGATGTAGAACTCTCAGGAGTTTTTCTTTTTTCTTTTCTTTTCTTTTTTTTTTTTTTGAGACAGAGCCTCAAGCTGTCACCCTGTGTAGAGTGCTGTGGTATCACAGCTCACAGCAACCTCCAATTCCTGGGCTCAAGCGAGTCTCCTGCCTCCACCTCCCAAGTAGCTAGGATCACAGGCGCCCACCACAACGCCCGGCCATTTTTTGGTTGCAGCCACCATTGTTGTTTGGCGGGTCCAGGCTGGACTCAAACCCGCGAGCTCAGGTGTACATGGCTGGCGTCCTAGCCCGTTGAGCCACAGGCACCGAGCCTCTCAGGAGTTTTTCAATGGCTAATGTAACTGTGTAATTTATGTGTGAGGTCATGAAATCGTTATAAAATGTGACCACTGTCTTATTTTTCTCCACTGTCCAAGTGAAAACTAGAATGGAAGAAGCAAATATGTGGCATAGCTGGTACCCTTGGTAGACATTGCTGATTGATCATACATCATAAGGGATCATACAACCCATGAGTCATTCGGAACCAGCGTGAGTGTCTGAGCTCACTGCCATCCTTAGACTAGAACTCAAGCTGTCGGCCCTGGACTGTTGTTTATGTGATGTCTTAATGGATAATCAGAATTCTAAGAGAACAGATCTTTGTCCAATAAAGAGTATTAACTATTCAAAGAAGTACCTAATTTGCAAGCTGAAAACTTCAGGTCTGGAGACAGCTTACCTCCTCCATTTTTATAAACATTTAAGGTGTTTGGCATTGAACAGTAAGAATTTTTGCTAATTGTTATAGCTCAGATACTTCTTACAAAAAATTACATGTTATATCTACAAGAAACAGAAATGAAGTTGGGCCAGTTTTGAACCTCACTTAGTTAGATTTTGAGCTGATAAGTGATCGCAATTTGTGGCAGGCACTTGTAGTCCCAGCTACTTGGGAGGCTGAAGCAGGAGGATCGCTTGAGCCCAAGAGTTTGAAGTTGCTGTGAGCTCTGATGCCATGGCACTCCACACAGGGTGACAGAGTGAGACTGTCTTAAAAAAACAAACAAACAAAAAATAAAACCCCCCAGAAACTAAAACAAAATATTTCGAAGCAGGGCGGCGCCTGTGGCTCAACGAGTAGGGCACCGACCTCATATACCGAGGGCTGTGGGTTCAAACCCGGCCCCGGCCGAACTGCATCAAAAATTAGCCGGGCGCTGTGGCGGGCACCTGTAGTCCCAGCTACTTGGGAGGCTGAGGCAAGAGAATCACTTGAGCCCAAGAGCTGGAGGTTGCTGTGAGCCGTGACTCCACAGCACTCCACCGAGTGCAGTAGAGTGAGACTCTGTCTCCACAAAAATAAAAAAATTTCCAAACATATTTTATCATCTAGAAGGTAACTTTGTATTTTCTTAACACTGAAGATTAGAATATTTCTGTCAGCAAAGTTGAACAACTTTGTAATTAAAGATGAACAAAATGAAAATAAATATTGGCAAGCAGCAACATGAACGCTTTTTAGCACTTTTTCATATACACAAGAACAAATGAGCAAAGTATAAAGTTACCAGCACTGGACAATGCAAAAGAATTGTAAGCTGAACCCTATAAAGTTTCTTTAAATAAAAAATGGAAAAATTTAAAGATGTATATTAGATTTAAGAGAAAAAGCATTCATTTTAATAGTAGATAAAAAATGAATACATATATTTTTAGATCGTTGTTGTTAGTTAGAAGTAGACAGTAAGATGCAGATAAATAAGCCTTGATCCAGGTAACATGTTTATAGTAACTTTATTGAGGGAGTCATTAATAAGCATATTTGATTAGAAGTAGCACATAATATGTATATTAGTTTTGTCTTTAATTAGATTTAGACAGAATTAATTATTTTTAACAGCTTTTTTTTTTTTTTTTTTTTGCAGTTTCTTGCCGGGGCTGGGTTTGAACCCGCAGGCGCCGCTCCTATTTTTAATGGCTTTTCATTAGTGAATAGCAACCATTATTTGGATCTATTGTGTTAAAAAAAAATTCAAGGTACCTGCTTATTTTTAGCAAAGTACCTTTTCCGTATTTATAGAAATCATTTTGGGGAGAACCTGAATCATATATAAGTATTTAAAATCCTTGCTTTTAGGCAAAAGTATGATTTATATGCTCTAAAATTATCTCAGGTCCATTATTAACAATTATATTGCAGTGAGAGAGTTTACTTAAATTGTAAAATTTAAGTATATTTGGATTTTTCAAATAGTATTGTTAGGGATCAGGGTGGGGCAAAATTAAGATGTTTCTCTTAGATTTTTATTTTATTTCCTTTGTTTTTTTTTTTTTACTTGCTTTTTTTACAAGATGTTGGCCAAGTTGGAGTACAGTAGCATAGCTCATAGCTCGCTGCAGCCTTCAACTTCAGGGCTCAGCAGTCCTCTTGCCTCAGCCTCCCGAATACCTGGGCCTACATGTGTGTACACCACACCTGGACTTATTCAGTTTTTGTTTGAACAGAATAACAAATATTGGCTTAAAATTTATACATATCAAATTAGTTCTTTGAGCTAAATCTGCTTGAAAGAAGCATTGAATATTAAGTGGGGTCTCGGACACGAGCCCAGATTCACAGTATTTGTCACTATTTTCATGTGGGGAATTTTGTCTACCTTAAACAGACCAGTTGGAATTTATGTCCTGTTGTGTGATTTATGCTCCTTATTGTAGAAGCATGTCTTCCTGATGCTATTCTACTGAGTTGTAGTGTCTCTAAATGAGAAAACTATAGTGACTTGTTAATGGCACACTAAGGAGGTAGAAGTGGGGCTTGTTTTAGTACACAAATGAGCCATAAATTAAGCTAATATGTTATTGCTTAACTATAATTTTTAAAAGAGATTTTCTCCAACTTTATATGGTATGAGGCTTTCATGTAATCTTAAAGAATGAAATATTACCCATGAGCTTGCTGTTTTTTCTTTTGTCCAGTATCTCTTTCCCTGCATCTTTGCTCTTTGCAGACTCCTTTTGTCCAGAAAGGATTTGACAATTCCAGTACTACCCATGAATCAGTGCCCATCTCCCTCATCTGTTATGCCATAGACATTCCCTTATTGCGTACTAGTAAATCCAGTAAAATCTAGATATTAAAGTGTAACCTGTATAACAAAACTAACATTTTATCTTTTTGTGCAATTTCACAAATGTTTTTTCATTTTGCTGATGGAATGACCCACAAAGAATGACCTTTTGATGAAGATCAACTATAAAACCAACTTTGGTGTATTAGTATTAACTGAACTCCAGACTTTATTCAGAGGTCACCAGTTTGTTTGTTTGTTTGTTTGTTTTTGAGACAGAGCCTCAAGCTGTCACCCTGGATAGAGTGCTATGGCATCACAGCTCACAGCAACCTCCAATTCCTGGACTCAAGCGAGTCTTCTGCCTCCGCCTCCCAAGTAGCTGGGACTACAGGCGCCCGCCACAACGGCTGGCCATTTTTTGGTTGCAGCCGTCGTTGTTTGGCGGGCCCAGGCTGGATTCAAACCTGCCAGCTCAGGTGTGCATGGCTGGCACTTTAGCCCGTTGAGCCACAGGCGCCGAGCCAGAGGACACCAGTTTTTCCATTAGTTTTAATTTCTGACTCCATTATTCTACCAAGAACATTTATTTTTGTGACTCATTTTAATCTTTCTTGTTTTTCTTGACTGACATCTTTGAGGTGTACCAGTCAAGTATTCTGTAAAGTGTTGCCTAACTTGTGTTTGTCTTATTCCTCATGAGTAGACCATGGTTATGGATTTTTTGAAAGAACACTGAAGAGATGATACACCCTTCCTATCATATCAAGCTGTCCAGGATCACCACTTGCTTCCCCAGGGATGTTAATTGTCATCTCTTGGTTAAAGTGGTATCTGTCAGGCCTCTCCACTGTGAAGTTACTATCTTTCTCTTTCTCTTTCTCTACTAAATCTTTGCAAGAAAGTCAGTATTTTCAACCATAGATGGAATCCTGCTTCACTTCTCAGGAGGGCCAACTGTACTTCCGACTCTCGGCCTCTACCTAAGGGGGAAATACCTGGGAAAGGTGACCAGGGTGTAGTAAATTTCTGTGGACTGCAGGAAGTTACTCCACTCAAGCATTACCTTCTGTGTAAGTTCTGTCAGAAGGAAGTAGGTCCCCCCCTTTGCATACTATGAATACCTGCATCCATCTACATTAGCCCTTCTTTGGACTGTCCATTGTATAGTCAGTTTCTTGAGGGCCTGCATTTTATGTTGGTATATATCCGTTATAAAGGCCTATAATCATAGCAGAAACTACTTATTGAACTTTCTTGTTTTTATGATGCTCTGAGTTCTTTACATAGATTGTCTCATAATCCTCGCAATCACCCTTTGATATGGAGACATCATTGTACAAATGAAGAGCTGAGCCACAGGCGGCTTAAGTTTTCCAAAGAAACTCTGAGGGAACTCTGGCAGACCTGTCTCCTAGAATGGATTTTTTAGCATCCTTCCTGGTATTGAGCAGAGTATATATTTAAGTGAGGGTGATGCTTTGATCAATAAGACAGTTTCCTCTTTGATTGCCATTCTTTGACTGGACAGCTCTGTTAAAGCATAGAAAAAAAAAGAGACATTTAAATATGTTTTACAAAGGCATTGAAAGAGAAGCTCCTGCTGCACCTTTTTAAAAAAAAACAACCACCATCACTGCCTTTAGTGTGCTTGTTAAATTCACACACATACTCTTTCATGTTTTTCCCATATTTGGAGCTTATTTTTCCATATCATAGTTCAAACTGATTTAGTAACGGAGAAAGGAAAGGAAGATTTATTTCTGAAGTTGACATCCTAATTCTAGTGACCAAGTGAGTGAGGGATACTTAGTAAGAAGTCAACAGATAGATATATAAAATTAAAAGTAAAATAATGCCCAGAGAACATATAGTGTGATTAGAAAGGAGAACTCCACTGTCTTTAACCTCTTCTTTTAATTCACTTATTTATAAGAAAAAAATATGTTAGGACTCCATGTTAGACATTGGTATGAAATTGAACAAGACCTAGGAGTAACCTATTCTTGTAGAGCAAGTGTCCTCAAAGTACAGCCCACGGGCCACATGCAGCCCGCCGAGGACATTTATCTGGCCCCTGGGTGTTTTGGCTGCAGGTGCCTGTCCTGCTTAGCAGCCAACTCGTCCCAGGCCACAGTGCACATGTGTGGAATGTGCACTGCACTCTCTGACTCCCCTCCTTCTCTCTGTCTCTCGACTCCTCCTCTCAGTCTCAGGTGAGACTGAGACTCGGGATCAGAGGAGTCACGAGCTTACCTGTGCAGAGCCTGCTGCTGCCTGAGGACCAAGGTAAGAACAAGTTAGGATTTATTTATTTATTTATTTTTTTTTTTTTGTAGAGACAGAGTCTCACTTTATCGCCCTCGGTAAAGTGGCATTACACAGCTCACAGCAACCGCCAACTCCTGGGCCTAGGTGATGTTTTTTGCCTCAGCCTCCCGAGTAGCTGGGACTACAGGTGCCTGCCACAATGCCCAGCTATTTTTCTGTTTTGCAGTTCCGCAAAGGCCGAGTTTGAACCTGCCACCCTTAGTATATGGGGCTGGCGCCCTACCTGATGAGTCACGGGCACCACCCTATTTATTTATTTTTATGAAGTTAGGAAGTCTATCTTTTTTTCTCTTTTTTTTTGGCAGTTAGTAGGTCCTTTTTTTTTCTGAAGTTAGGAGGTCTTTTTTTGGCAGATAGGGGGCGTCTTTTTTTTTTTTTTCATTTTAAATATTGTATTTGTATTTGTTTCCTGTGTGTGTGTGTGTGTGTGTGTAGTTTTTGGCCAGGGCTGGGTTTGAACCCACTACCTGCAGTATATGGGGCTGGCACCCTACCCCTTTGAGCCACAGGCACTGCCTCTGAATGTATCTGAAACTCCTGAAACTCTTTTGTTTTTTTACTTCAAAACAAGATTATGTGCAGTGTGCATAGGATTTTGTTCATGGTTTTTTTTTTTTTTTTTAACTATAGTCTGGCCCTCAAACCATCTGAGGAACAGTGAACTGGCCCCCTGTTTAAAAAGTTTGAGGACCCCTGTTGTAGAGTTTCCCACCTTGGTAGGAAGGCATATTGCAAAAGAAGCAGTAAATTGCAATAGTGATAATGAGGTCCAAAGAAACCCAGAACCTCTGTACGTCCCTGACAGAGGGACATTAACACTGAGTTCAAACCTTTAGCTAGGAGTTTCAGATACATTTATTGAATCTATTAAAAAGAAAATACTTTTCATCCTAAGTTAAATGAGGAGCACTGTCAGATTCCCATGGTACTTGTAGGTTGGCAATGTGTCTCTATCAAGATCCCATTCCTAGAAGACCTTTAATGGGTGAATAGGAAGTTACTGTTGGCAGCCCATTCTGCCCTGTGATTTCTCCTCAGACCCTACCTCTCCTTTTTGGGAACGTATCCTTATACGTTAGGTTATCAAGTCAGAGCTTAGTGCGCTGTTCACAAGGGGTCTCACCAAGAAAATGCAAATATCCAGCCTGTTCTAAGAAAGAGTCAGTAAGAGGAAACTAAAGGGCAAAATGACTTCTCTTTGGCATTTCATGTGGGTAGTGTCATAACTGGGAGCAATTAGTGACACTCTCTCATTTATGGTTCCCCTTCCCCCAGTGCCAACTAGGTTTAAGTTAACCACAGTTTTTATTTAGTGTCATGTTTTCTACTTAAAAGGATTTACTCAAAGTTCTGAAAAACAAAGCATTCAATACCACGAGACTTGTGCAACTGCAAATGATTAATGATATAATTTTTGGTCTTTTCTAAAGTGTCTTAACAACAAAGAGATTTATACAGTGTGGAATGGCAATGGTGCTTTGATGTGAGAATAGGTAATCAATACCTGCAAGCTTGGAAAAAGTGTTCTATTTCCTCCACTAATGACATAGGGGTTTTTGCAAAGCCAGGGTATCTAGACCATGAAGTGCTCCAAAGAAGAATTAATTTAAAATCTGAAGTGGAAGATCAGTTTCAATTAAAATTGCACTTGAATGTATATTGAGTGGAAGTGTGAAAGCAAGCATGTAGTCTGCTTAAATCTTCAGATTGTTACCAGTGAATAAATGAATCCCATTGGTATGAAGTCTGATTATATTTTTATAGAGTGCTAAATTATATTTCACCTATGTCTGGAAGTTTATGAGAAATAATATGAATGGCAAGTACTTTTCTGATGTGATAATATTTTTTCAAAATTATTACTAGTTGTAGGATAATTATCAGCTGACTGTTTTTTTCAAATGATAACTTGCATTTATTACTTGGAGTCATATATATTTAGAGTCATTTGATTATGTCCTGTGCTTTTTTTCCCCAATGAATGTGATTTTATTTTACTGGCAAATTTCTGGAAGGCATTTAATGTATACACACATACACATAAGATTAAAACATTCGTTTCCATAATGGAGACATAGTATAGGGTCAATGTCGTTAACCAAAATTTATATTTTGATCAGCCATTCACTAGATCAGAGATGGACATCCACTAGATCAGAGATGGATTTTTTTAGCATCTGGAAGAAAATATAAACCATGGGCAGGAAAGTTACATCCATTATGTCCCTTCTTTTTTTCCTACAAATATAGATTGAAGATGAAAATAAAATTTAGCTAAAATATAAGCAAATGCAGTCTGTCCTTTTATGACCAGTCACAGTCTTAGGGGATTTTACAAATTCCCCTACTGTTGAAATCCATAGGAAAGACAACAATGATGTCAACTTTTTCTAGACATTCTTATGGCACTTATAAATGTGCTCCAAGGTTGCTAGACCTTTTCCTGTCAGCTTTTCCTTTTTTTTCTGATAGTCTGTTTTTATCTGATTTGGGGTTGAAGATTAGGGTAAATGACTCAGGAATTATTCCCAGATTGAGGTACTGCCAAGTATATATGAATCCTTTGTAAGGAGCTATGTCAATTGCTCTTAAGCCACAAAGCTTCCATTACCATGACTGAAAAGATTTCCTGAGCTTGTTCCTTTTTTTGTGGTGCCATTGTTTATATCTGCTGTGAGGTATATGGGACTTAGAAGACAAGGAGAACATCCTGGCAAATGATTGCATGGTGACAGGATGGTCACTACGTAGGTTCTTACCTACTATTAAACTAACGAGATTAGGAGACACACTGCTGTACTGGACAAGGTTTCCTGTGTTTTCCATCATACCAAGCTAGGTGTTTAATGAGGCACAAAAATACCCAATACGTTACACTAAACATAGACATTTAAGGCTAAAAAGCTTTAGAGATATGTATATGTATATACATACACTAAACTTTATTTTGTGAAGTCTATGTGTTACCTTCTAAAAATTGTAAGGTTTCAACATATTCTGTATCTGATTCTCAAAAAAGGATTCATCTTAATCTTTCCAGTGAAAGTTACTTCTTTTCAACAAAGTATTCCTGCTTTCTTATGTCAAGAAGGTTTAAAGTATAATCCAGAAAAATCTTAAGCTTGTTATCAACTTCTTCATTTCTAAACAGGGCAGAGAGGCAAATGCAGTAGGTCTTCTGTACTTACACTTGGTTGTTACCTGTTAGAACTTTGCTTTATGGTTCCCTTCTTTTCCTTTATTTCTGGGGCCTGTGTCCTCCCAAAAGGCTTTCTGTGAATGCCAAGTCTGAAAGTAACTTTAAACTCCATCTTTTATAAGAAATGGGGATTGAGTGGGAATACTGAGCACCTTAACTCAAGTATGCAAACTATGGCCAAATTGAAGAATCTTTCGCGGTTAGCCAAGGGAAAACCATGTCTCCTCACCTCCCTCATTTGTAACAATTCCCATCCAGTCTTGTGTTGCTTTTCACCACCTCTTCAAGTTTACAAACCCTGATGAGTTAAGAACAAAAGTTGTACTTTAGGCTATTGTTCACAATAGCAAAACATGCTAAATTGATTAAAATGCTTTCTTGTGAATAAATACTTTGCTTCTTTTAGAAAAGTTATTTAAAATTTTTCAGAAATGAGAACAACACTGACAGTCCTTCTGCGCGACTCCCTTAATCTGATTAAAGATAGAGTTAGCAAGTGTTTGATTGCAAATCAAGAAGGAAAACTATCTTAAGTAACATATCTTTTTTTTTTTTTTTCCTGAAATCTTCTTGCCACATCAAGCAAACGGCCTTGTTCTATAGTCTTCAGTACATTGACCTCTTTAGGGTGGGGACAGTGGGAGATGAAGTACTTCACTGCCTTAGTCTTATTCCTTCTGCCCTGAGGTTTGAAGTGTTGTTTCCTTTCAACAGGTGCCTATGGTCCTGAGCACTGGGTCGCGTCTAGTGTCAGCTGTGGTGGCCACCACCAGTCTCCTATAGACATTTTAGACCAGCATGCACGTGTCGGGGAAGAATACCAGGAACTGCAACTTGATGGCTTTGATAATGAATCTTCTAACAAAACCTGGATGAAAAACACAGGGAAAACAGGTAGACTGTGCCTTCTTTACTTGTCCATGTTGACATGAAATAACTTTGGGCGCCTCTGTGTTTGCCTTAACCATGACTTGCTCATTGCCCTAGGGACCCTAAGTCAGCCCTTGGTTTGAGAACCAGCTGTGTGACGTTGAGTAAATTACCACTCTACGCCATAGTTTCTAAAAAAGATGTAAAATGTGGATAATGAAATGAATATTATCGACCTTGTTAGGGTTGTAACAATAAAATGAGTTAATAGATGTAAGGTGCGTAGAGGGGACCTGGAAAACATACCCAATATGGCAGCCCCTAGCCTCATGTGATATTTAAATGTTTTAATTAAAAGCTAAATATGGTTAAAATTCAGTCCTTTAATTGTACAAAGCTCATTTCAAGTGCTTATCAGTCACCTGTGTCTAGTGACTAACAAGCATAGAGGCCATCCTATTATTCCAGAAAGTTCTGTCAGCTGGGATTGTACTCTATGTGCCCACATGTGGGAGCAGGCTGTGAGACAGGCATAGCCTGTTCCTCACAGCCTGGGGAACATTCAGAGAATGAACCCCTAACTGCTTCTCCTCCTTTCTCCAAACAGCTATATTCCTTTCTTCCTGCTCCCTCTGCCAGAAGTCAAGTAGCCCTTTCTTTGTCTAGTTAACTATGCAGAGATCCTTGAGAGCTCTCCCTTTTTTCTGCTGGCAAAGTTTAGTAGTAACCACTAAGTCATGTAGTTCTTCCTGTTTTGTTACCTATGCTGGGATCCTAGTGATTTTTCCCTTCTTGTTTCTTGTCATATGTTAACGAAGTTGAGTAAAAACCATTAACAAGGGCGGCTCCTGTGGCTCAGCGAGTAGGGCGCCCGCTCCATATACCAAAGGTGGCGGGTTCAAGCCCGGCCTCGGCCGAACTGCAAAACAAAAAAAAATAGCCGGGCGCTGTGGCGGGCGCCTGTAGTCCCAGCTACTAGGGAGGCTGAGGTAAGAGAATCGCTTAAGCCCAAGAGTTGGAGGTTGCTGTGAGCAGTGTGACGCCACGGCACTCTACCCAGGGTGATAAAGTGAGACTCTGTCTCTACAAAAAAA